>ML677336.1:9672286-9790989 GCA_007922305.1 Dermatemys mawii | reverse complement strand
TACATAAAAAGGGTATGTCAAAGGGTTGAAATATGTATATTCTTTCACAGACAACAACTTTAAAGTTGATTGACATTAAGATTGATACTACATATCAGTGACTTAAGGGTAAAAATTCTTATAAAAGGCTAGAGTTAGTTTAACAAAAACACGCACACTATTAAAAACCCCATGAAATTCAATCCCATGTAACTCTACCCAAGTACAGTCTGCTTTATCGCCCCAATTCCTTCCTTTGGCACTGGCCTCCATTCTGCTCGAACTTTCCACTAACCTTTCTCCGCTGACTCCCAGACTCCACACAATCGGCAACCATGGCAATGGCACTTTAAGAGAAACAGGTTACTGTACTTACTGGTCACGCATACCCCTCACTAGAATTTTTTTATGGTTATTTTTATTGGGTTAAAATTAGGGGTTCCACTAATCTTCAGATAATCACACAACTTGTTAGAAAAGTCCTATTGATCATCTAGTCCGTCCCTTCACTAGTGCATGACTGCTCCCTGTAGTGGGGCAGCTGCCCGATTCCTGGAGAACAGCCAAGCTAAGCTGACTGGAGTAGCAGCCACAGCTGTGGCTAGCTCAGTTAGGGCCCAGCTGGTCCTGATAAGAGGGTTGTGGGACAGGAGCTGGAGGAGTCTCTCTCCAGTCCTGGAGGGAGAGGGCCTAGCTGCCTGAGAGCAAGTACCTGAAGTAGAGCAGGGCCGGGGGAAGGCAAGAGGAGTTGGGGACTCTAGCCTGGTAAACCCCCAGGCTGCAAGCCTTGATGAAGGCCTATAAAAAGGGTACTGGGGCTGCAGAGGGGCAGCCAGAGGTTAGGCAGAGGGAACAGGTCCTAATTCCTTGCCAATGAGTGGCCATAACAGACTGCAGTCTTCCCCAGTGAGAGGGGGGTTAGATGACTGGCAGTAGCCACGGAGGCAAGGTGGGTTTAGAGGATTGGGAGTTCCCCTGGAAGGGGATACCCATATTATGGGGGTACTGCAGTGGGCAGAACCCTGGGGAAAGGGTTCTGGGGTCGGGGAAGGACCCAGGGAAGTCTAAGGCAGGCGGGACATCGGCCAGCAGAGGGCGCTGAGAGCTGGAAGTGAGCCAATTCCCAGACAGCCAGCAGGAGACACCGTGCTGGTGAGTCTTTGACCTCGCTACACTCCCTAACTTATACTTTCTAATACTCTGTCCACTCTACTTTTTCAAGTTTTACAACTTAGCATTGACAGCATCTCATTAAATCCCACAAATGAGGAAAGACCTGCATTCAGGTTGCCAGTACAACCTTTATTCTGCTCCCTTGTGTGTATGCATTATGATTATAAGACAAAATGATCAGAAGTACCTAAGTGACTTAGTAGCGTCACTCCCAACGATTTTCAAAGTGCCTTGAGTTTAGGCTGCTAAGCCTCTTGGCCAGTGTAGAAAATTTTACCCACTCTTTAATTATGTGATCTCATATGATTCTCTCCACAGTACCCTGCCTTTAGTGATAGGATAGACAGTGCTCAATTAAAGAGGCAGATTTTCACTATTTCTTTTTATCCTTATCATTCAATGTTAGACCCCTGATTTATTTACTGCACACACTCCAAACATTACACCAACTGCTGAATTATTTATTTCTTTATGATCTTTCCTAAGGAATTTAGCTCAGCAATATTTGAGTGACTCTCTCTCAACTGTTAATGAATTTATCTCCTCTGAGAGATAAGGGTATCATCATTCGCATATGTGAAATGGAAAAAAGACAGAGACTTGTCTGGGCCACACACTAAATCAGTGACAGTCAGTGTAAGTACTCAGGACTTCCTAATTCTTAGCCCTATGCTCATTCATGTAGACCACACTGCATTACTGTCAGAGGTGTGGAGCATCCACAACTCTCATTTACTGCAGTTGTGAGCAGTCAGCTCTTTAGAATATCAGACCTCAGGGGTCTCAATTAGTGGCCACCTGACGAAATTTTGGTTTAAATGCTCTGATCAGCAACACAGAGCAGAGTCAGGAACAGAACTGAGTTCTCCTGTGTAGTATTCAACTGCCACAGGACCGATCTTTGAAATCCCTTGCTTTCTTCTCTACATACCTTCTAACTTCTAGAGCAAATGAGGCAGGGATCCTACAAAGAGTATTATTCAATACACAACCTTGATTTATTCTTTTAACACCATCCATCGTAATAAATATACTCAGTTGGACATAATTAAGGCTTCAAGGGCAATAAATTCTGTTATTTCCTTAATTCCTACTGCTTGACCCTGCAATCTAAATATTCTTTTAATAAAGGATATTATTTAGAAAAAAAACCTAAAGAGAAATGGCACAAACATTCTATCATGCGCAACTATAATAAGCCCCCATCATGCAAAATCAGCAGGATCTGAACCCTATATATTTAGCAATGCAGCACAGTTTGAGTTACAGGATTAACTATACTAGCTGGCAGCAGCAGGAGGACATTATCCCATTTGAGATGAGTATGAGCTGCTGAAGCCATATGCTGAGTCTGGAACTGGTCAGGGGAAGCCCAGCTCGGCTCTACATGAGATGGCGTGCTCCCACCTATGAGGTATCCCTGGAGTGGAGGGTGAGGGGGAAGGTGGGCAGCTGGTTCAATGTGCTGGATCCAGGAGGTTATCGGGGGAACCTAGCCCAGCCCTCTCCCTCCTGGAGCTACATGATCTGCTCCAGCAACAACCATGCTATATGTTTCCCAGGATTCCCAGTGCAATGCCATCTGCTACTGCTTTAGAAACAACAAGGCTTTAGAGCAGAAAGTGCATATTGATTTATTTTGGCATTCTGCCAAAATATTGCCAACAAAGCAACTAACAAAAAGGAAATGATGATTTTTAACAGTTTAAATTTCAGCCAAACTTGAATGGAATTTTATGGGTCAAGGACAAGGCACTTCTTTAGCCCAAGGACTTTCCCGCTGCCAAATTTTAAACAAGTTCTGCATACAACGCAGAAGTTAGAACCATTCCCAAAAAACACAGTCTCAAAAATCTTTTATAGTGGAAAGTATTAGGGCAAATAAATATAGGTTTCATTACTAGCTCTCCCTGTAATTAACCTAGGTTTAGACAAAAAAAAAATCAGAGATGGACTGGAGGCAATCATATATAACTATATTTTAAAGAAATTTCCTGCAGCCTGAAATAATTCACTTTTTTTCTACAGAACAAAATCCAAAAGTAAATTATTTTCCTACCTATGAAGTAGTATGAAGACAACAATGTTACACTGATTCAGTAAGAAAAGATTAATTTAAAACTGTTTTAGATCTCTTGATGGAACAATATATTATTGGATATTTTTTCCAGTAGCAATAATAACCTGCAGACATTGTAGCAATACCCCTTTACAAGGTGTTTTGAAGGAATTAAACAGACCCATGCCACAGCTATATAATTCTTGAATTGGGAACTATAAAAATGTTGTAAATGCTCCACAAGATGTATGAAATTAGTACTAGATTTTTCTTCTCAGTTGCAGTGCTTTCTCATAAGCTAACTCAAGTTTGGCCCTTTATTCCTGTTTTTTTTTAAAAAAAAATGCACTAAAAGCTAAAAGTAAAGAACTGAAGTTCTTCAGAAAATACTGGAAAAACCTTACTGTTCAGGGCAATAATAAAAAATAAAGGGGGACAATTTTTGAAGCTGCATTGCCAATAAAAAAAAAAGCCAGTAACAGTCTTATGTTTTCAAATATTTGCAGCATTCTAAAAATAGTCCTATTAATCAAAAAATGTAAACTACATATAACACATTGAAATGTTTGGTGTTGGCTTGGAAGCTTTTTTAATCTTATATTTTACTGAAAAAAATTCAGAATGAGACAAGAATGTGTCTTGATTAAAGATCTAAATGTTTCATTGTAATGCTTTAGCCCAGAGATTGACAACCTTTGGCATGCAGCCTGTCAGGGTATGCCCCCGGTGGGCCGGGCCAATATGTTTACTCTGCATCAGCAGGTTCGGCCGATGGCAGCTCCCACTGGCTGCGGTTCGCCCTTCCAGGCCAACGGGGGCTGTGGGAAAGGTGGCCAGCACATCCCTCAGCCTGCACCACTTCCCGCAGCCTCTATTGGCCTAGGACAGAGAACCACGGCCAGTGGGAGCTGTGATTGGCCAAACCTGCGAATGCTGCAAGTAAACAAACTGGCCCGGCCTGCCAGGAGCTTACTCTGGTGGGCCGCGTGCCAAAGGCTGCCAATCCCTGCTTTAGCCACAGAAAAGTTCACCTCTTCTAAAGGGTTAAAAACCAAGAGTAATGTCATAGCAGCTGTCTACTGCAGATCACCTGACAAGAGAGAGATGGATGAAGCATTTTTTTAAACCACTAACAAAATCATCCAAAACATAGGACTTGCTAGCAACAGGAGACTTCAACTACCCAGAAATGTATTGGGAAAATAATACAGCAGGGCACAGACTATCCAACACATTCTTGGAATGCATCAGGGACAACTTTTTATTACAGCTGGCAAAAAAAGTGACTAGGGAAGAGGCTATTCTAAATTTCATTTTGACAAACAAGGTGGAACTAGCTGAGAATTTGAAAATGGAAGGCAGATTGGATGAAAGTGATCAAGACATGACACAGTTTATAATTCTAAGAAAAGGCAGGAGGGAAAACAGCAGAATAAAGACAATAGACTTCAAGAAGAAAAGGCTTTAGCAAACTCAAATTCAGGTAAGATCCCTTGGGAAGCAAGTCTAAAGGAAATAAAGTTCAGGAGAACGGGCAGCTTTTTTAAAGAAACATTCTTAAGCGCAACAGAGCAAACTATCGTAAGGAAAGAGGAGATATGGTAGAAGTGTGGATTAACCAGGAGATCGTCAATTAACTGAAACTCAAAAGAGTCATACAGAAAGTGGAAACTAGGTAAAATTACAAAAGATGAATACACAATAAATCAACACAAGCATGTAGGCACAAAATTAAAAATGCCAAGGAAAAAAAGATTAAAGTAGCTAGGGACATAAAAGGTAACAACATTTTATAATGTGGACAGGGTAACCCATTATTCAATGAGAAGAGAAAGACAACAAAAAAGTACAGCAATGGCCGAAGTGTTAAATGACATTTTTGTTTCAGTTTTAACAAAAACAAAACAAAACAAAACCAAAAAAAGCAGTGACTGGACAACTAACATAGTGAACATCAGTGTAAATGAGTAGGATCTAAGGCTAACATAGGAGAAGAACAAGTTAAGAATTATTTAGACAAGTTAAATGACTTCATGTCTGGAGGGCCTGGCAAAATACATCCCTAGAATACTTAAGGAGCTGGCTAGAGATCTCTGAGCCATTAGCAATTATCTTTGAATACTCATGGAGGATGGGAGAGATTCTAGAGGACAGGAAAAGGGTAAATATAGTACATATCTACAAAAAGGGGAATAGGCACAATTCAGGAAACTAGAGACCTACCAGCTTAACTTTGGTATTCAAAAAGATAATGACACAAATAATTTATTTCTAAGCATCCAAAAGAAAATAAGGTGGTAAGTAAAAGTCAGTATAGATTTATCAGGAACAAATCACATCTAACCAACCTAGTATCCTCCTTTGACAAGTTAACAAGCCTTGTGGATGGGGGGGAAGTAGATGATGTGGTGTATCTTGACGTTAGTAAGGCTTTTGATACTGTCACACATGACCTTCTCATAAACAAACTACACAAACAGCCTAAATGAATCTGCTATAACATAGGTACACAACTGACTGGAAAAAGAGTACTCAGAGAAGTTATCAGTGGTTCACAATCAAGCTGGAAGGGCATATCAAGTGGGGTTCTGCAAGGATCTGTCCTGGTCCAGTTCTATTCAATATCTTCATAAATGACTGTATATTGGAATAGAGTACACACTTACAGAGTTTGCAGATGCTACCAAGCTGGAAGAGATTGCAATCACTTTGGAGCACAGAATTAGAATTCAAAATGATCTTGACTAACTGAGAAATAGTCTGAAATAAATAGGTTGATATTCCATATGGATAAATTCAAAATACTACTCTGAGGAAAGAATAATCAATTGCACAAATACAAAATGGGAAATGACTGACTAGGAAGGAGTACTGCAAAAAGGTTTCTGGAGGTTACAGTGGATCACAAACTAAATACGAATCGACAATCTAATACTGTTGCAAAAAAAAGCAAACCTCATTCTGGATGTATTAGCAGGAGAGTCATAAGCAAGACACGAGAAGTAACTCTTCCACTGAACTCAGGACTGATAAGGCCTCAGCTGGAGCACTGTGTCCAGTTCTGTGCACCACACTTTAGAAAAGATGAGGACAAATTGGAAAAAGTGCAGGGGAGAGCAACAAAAATGATTAAAGGTTAGGAAAAATGACCTATGAGGAAAGATTTATTTAATCTGAAGAAGAGACTACTGAGTGAGGGACATGAAAAGAGTTTTAAATTATATAATAAATTGTTAAAGTGAAGGATGAGAAATTATTCTCCTTAACCACTAAGGGCAGGACAAGTAGTAATGGGCTTGTAGTGGGGCAGCTACCCCATTCCCATGCCAGAGTAGGCCAAAATGGCTGTGAGGGCAGACAGCCAATTAGAGAAGGGCTTACTGTGGGCCAATCAGGGCCAAGCTTGTAGCCAGCCAATGAGGGACAGGCTGGCTGTATAAGAAGGCTGCCCCTGCAAGAGGCAGTCAGTCTCCCCTGGACCTTTAAGGGGGAAAGTCCAGCTCCTGAGTGAAGAGCTACAGCACCAAGAACAGCACAGCGCTGGGCAGGCCCCGGGGAGCAGTGAGGAGCTCTAGCCTGTGTGCTTGTCAGGCTGCGGGCCCTGACTCAAAGGCCACAAGGTGCAAGGGGGCTGCAGGGGAAGTGGCCCAGGCAGACGGTGTGACTGAGAGGAGAGAAGGAGGGCAGGACGGCTCCTGCCAAAGGGTCCCTGGGCTGGGACCCAGAGTAGAGGGCGGGCCTGGGTCCCCCCCTTCCCCTCTTATATTATACCTGGCTGCTGAAGTGGCCTCGAACAACCACACCTGACCCCTGCCAGACAGGGCTCGACTTGGGGTCGTGGTTGGCCGCTGCGGCTGAAGGGTAAAGGACTGCTGTGAACCTAACCCCCCGCATCCCTGGAAGGGGGTGCATGTGGACTTGTGGGTACTGCCAGAGGGCAGTGCCCTAAAGAGGACGTCGCCGGGGAGGAGCAGGGCATGTCCAAACAACAACAGACAGAGAGAGATGGATGGGACACCACCAGCGGAGGGTGCTCTGCTGTGAAGAGCTAATTCCTGGACTATCCAGCAGGAGGCGCAAGGTGGTGAGTCCCAACCCCGTTATAGGGCTTAAACTGGAGCAAGGAAGATTTAGGTCAGACATTATGGAAAAAATCCTAACTATAAGGGTAGTTACGTACTGGAACAAATTACTGATGGAGAGATGCACAGCTTCCATAGGTAGAGTCTTATAAGAACTGATTAGACCAACACCTATTAGGGATGGTCTAGATAACATTCGGTCCTGCATCAGTGTATGGGACTGGACTAGATCCCTACTGAGGTCCCTTTCAGTCCTATATGTCTATGATAATATGATTCTCCATATAATCTGTCTTTACATCTTACAGGAACTGAGATGCAAAAATTGTGTATGATTTTTGTTTTGAATGAAAACCATTGTATTTCTCCATATACAGATATCTTTGAAGTATATGCTGTAGGTGTTTGGTTCACTCTTTGATTGCTTGCCTCAACCTGACATTTGTCAAGGTCTCTGCTTCAAAGAGCACTAAAGCAACACATGTTCTTTGTCCCAGACATCTTAGATTAAAATGCTGCTCATTTTAAAGTAAACAACGGCTCCGAGTTCTTTAACTGCCTCAAGGCTACAACAGTTTATACTGTCGCTAAAAAATGCTAAAATGAATTTAAAAATAACCTCACTAGTGACTACCAGAGTTTTATAACTTCAAGACTGTGCTACACTTGAACTCACAAGAGCTTGAGGAATTTTTCAGAATGACTCTCAAGATCTGACAGAGATAGCTGTCAGGCTGAAAGGGACTAATTGGGTAAACCTGCATAAAACAATTATCTTCCTATATATTAATTTCAATTTTTCCACTAGCTTACCATTTAAATATCTCTAGTGGAAAAATCTCAGCTGTGTAGAACATTTTCATTGCCTTTTATTTGCTGTTAGTTGCCCATAGTGACTTTTTCCTGGTTTAGTTTCATGCACATCTATTCTTAGGATGTTCTCAATCAAAAACCACTATGCAACTTAAATGAATCTGTCTTGCTAGGGTACCTTTGACAAAGCCAATGCACTCCAGTGGAGCATTCGGGGGCTATTCTAACTTATGGCAACCTCCTTATAGCTGCCAATGGGCAGCTTCAAAACCCAGCACAGCTCCAAAATCCAGAATAGCCATAGCACAAAAAGCTATAGCACTACAGCTGCTTCCCCTTCCATGCAATACTCCTATGCCATGGGTTCAGGTGGGGAAAGCACAGGACGATTTATGTTGACCCTACACTGTCCTGCCCCAAGGGAATATCCCTGGGGACAAAAACAGCCTCTTTAAGGCCCCTGTACATCGCCAGAGTAGCTTTCATGGACTAGAATCTTGCCCCTAACAATTGTGTACCTGTCCACTCACATCATTCTCACCTTTTTTCCTCCTTTGAAAACTATTCTTTAGCACAGTTTGTCTTGCCCTCCTCTCGCCTTCACTCACTCCCTGCTTTTTTCTTTTTCCTCTGTGGATGGTGGTGGGGAGGGGAAGCAAAGGAAAGAAGGGAAGAGAAACAACATAACATTGCTACCCCTTTTTATACATGGCTGCAGCCACTCATTAATTTCATGGCATTTTTTGCAGATGCTGACTGAGAGCTCTCCAACAAGTCTTGATGAGATACTACTAAAGAACCCCACACACCCCTAAAAAAAGAACCATTTGGAAACCTGCATTTACAAAGCCATTGCGGTACTACTTTTATTATACGAAGTGCACTGCACTGTGTTTTGTTCCCTTAGGAAAAAACAGCAACCTCAACCAGACAGCACTGTGCTGAAATTTATTTTTCATCTCAACTCATTTGGGTGGTTCCTTCTCACACTGGAAAGCAATAGCTTTAACTCTCTGGATACAAAGTCATATTCTAAAGATGGCAGGAATCCTGAAATAAGTTTCTCAAGAGATCAGAAAAAGAAACTTATGGTAGCTTCCTCCTACATAAACACAATAATACAGGAGACTGTTTGTTTCCATTAAACTGCTTTTATTTGTATATTGTTTCTGTATTGCCCTTGCAGTAACAAAAGGTTTCAGAATGTATTCTTAGTAACACTGTCTTATTAGGCAAAAGAGAAAAAAAAGAGCATGTTTTCTTTTCCTTGAAATCTCTATTAGTGTCTTGACAGTCCACTCTTACAAAGATGTATGTGTTATTTCATTAGCAGTGATTTTACACAATCATATTACTTCAGCAAAATTTGCTCAGCGGCTGTACATTACGCTACACGGGTGGTGTTCATTGTACTGTAAGAGAGATCATTTTTCATGTTTTTTCCCACTGGAAAAGGTTGGTTGTCATTGCTGCTGTTAAACTTGGTTAAGTGTTAATGAAAGTCAAGTGGCACAAACTTAGATGCCACTATAACTGCAGATTACAAGTTCTTGACTGCTATAAATCACAGGGAACAAGATGGATGAAAACTGCTGGGCTTGAAACTGATTGAGGTGATCACCTATATCACCTTTTTCCTGAAGCATGACTGTAAAGAGTGCCACAACATTGTTACTATTGACACCTGTTCAGTGTCAAATGCACACAGTATTGATAAGGTTTGACAGCATATACCATATACTCAGCGCCTCAAGCAGGACAGATGTTAACAAAATGAGAGACAACATGCCATTTGTAATCTTTCAAGAATATGTATTGTTTCTTCAGGAAACCTGATTTGCTGAGTCTGAAATGTTCCATGTTAAGAATTTAAAGTTATCATCAGGAGCAACTACCAAGAAAGCAGGTCTAGTGATTTTGTAAAAGGGCCAGAAAAAATATAGAGCCGTCAGAATTCTTTTGAGGATTCAGAAACATAAAATTACCCTGCATGCTGTTTTAAGTTTGAATTTTTTAATCTCTGGGAAGATTATCCTTTCACTTATGATTCTGCATTGAAATGGACAGTGATTTGTTCAATGCACGTAAAGAAAAGAAGAATTAGTGACAAAGGAATAGCATGAATCGTCATTTGACAAATGTAACGATAAACCACAGGTTATGTGGGCATTCTTGAGTAATTATTCTAACCAGTCTTAATGCTCCTTGGCTCATATATAATAACCAATTAGTCTACAACAGCACTGGTAATATAGATCAATGACTTGTACTTTAGGCTCACAATAGAAACATCGCGAGGTTAAAAATAGAATTCCTTGCTAAACTCCCCATTTTCAATTATTAATATATTTTTAAAAATAATACTTTTGGGGATTGAAATTTCACGTTTGGTCTTACCTTAAATGTGAAATCTTTCAAGAACAAAAAACAAATCTATTCAGCTATTACTGAGGAAGCCAAGTGAGAGAGAACACTTTTGTTCTACTCAAATTCCTCAAACGTAGTTGATCTTAGAAATTTCTTAGCATATGGCTAGTCATCACTCAGGCATAGCTGCTTTGCTAAATTTGACAGAACGAGTAAAATTTAAAATAAAAGAAAATTTGATGGCACACACTCCCCAGTTTTCTATAACATGTTTGAAATTAACCATCCTCTTACTGATGTCAACACAGAAACAACGACACATAGCCACAGTATGGTTAAATGGAGAAATCACAACTCAGATTATAAACCAATGAGGAACCCTTCCCCCTCAAACCATTCTGCAGGAGTGGTGCATTGTGGAATTCAACTGGGCATCAATGGCTTCAGTTTCTATAAACATTAGGGGTGTACACCCTGAAACCTACCTAGGGACCCATCCAGAAGCCAGAATTCCAACTCATTCCCCTCCTCCACACAGGAGGAAAGAAATGCGAGATGAGGGGAGCCACTCTGTATGAGACACGAGGGCATATCTCCTCACCAAATAATGTGCTTGGGGCTAATGCCCAAACACCTCACTGGGTTACAGGGACCTCACCTCAGACCCTTTCCGAACCCACCAAAGTTGTGACAAATGTAATTTAAATCCCAAAACTGGAACTCAAAAGGTATCAGATGGAAGGTGAAAAAACCCACACAGCAGTTTGCCAATTTTGCCATATGGGAAAAAAATCCCTTCCAAACCTCCAAACAAAAGATTGATGAGATTAGCCTAGTCCCCAGTGTCACAGGAGTCCAGAATACTAGGTAAGGTGGGAAAAAAGTAGGGCTGGAACAGAGAGCCCAAAATAGGTACTTGGCTCAATAGCAAATGGTAGCCATCCCTCTTACTTCAGGAGGCGAGAATCAAGTAGCTACCCCACCTCAGTGTGCCATGCCAAATGGCAGCAGGAGTGAATGGGACAAGCTCCAATGCCTAGAGGCAATGTGAGATGGCCTGCACCCCCTTCGCACAATACAGAAAAAGAGGGGAGAGTAAAGGAAAGTATGCTGTACTTCATCGGGAGAGGGAGCCAGAGAAGGGTGTATAGCACTGCTCTATCTGCTCCTGACTGAGATTCCCACAAGGAGAGAGGTGTCTCCATTGCTGTGGTCCCAATCAACAAGTTGTGGAAACTATCCTAAATTCCAAATCCCATTGATACACTTGAGACCCACTCAACTTCTCCTTCCATTTGACGAGACTACTTATTACATTAAATGAATATATTGCATACCCTACCTAGATCAGTAAAGGCACTGGAAAATTTCCAGAGGGAGGAGACCAATACAGGCACTGCATTCCAGAATTGATTGGTAAACTAGGAGAGCAACAAAGTTGATTACTTTGCTGAAAGAGTTAATTTAAGAGGACATATTAAATGGACTAAATATGTATACTTTGGTAAAATGATAGTTGAGCAGAAGTGACTTACTCCTTATGTGGAGTGACTTTCAAACAAAAATAGGATGTGACAACCAAGAAATGGAAAAATCAGTGATGAAGCATGGTTAACCAAAATGATGAGAGACTCATTGGATGCCAAGTACAGTCCAATCTAGTTCTTCCAAGCCCTCGATTCCCCCACAAAGATGTACATAAAAAAACATGGCCTTTGCCAGATGGCAAAATGAAAAACTACATTAACTATATCTGCATTAGCTTGAGATTCAGGTCATCTGTCCAAGAGGCATGTCAAACAGCAAATGTCAGCAGAAATCACAATCTTTTCATTACTAAACCTGAAACTAAAATTGAGAAAGATCTTTAAACAGAAAGTGGTAAAGAACAGCACCAGTACAAAACTGGACACAAACGAGTACTTCAAGAAATTACAACCTGAACTAAGGAACAGGTTTGAGGCAATGCCACAGGCAAAGGAAGACAAAATACACACTGGGACTGAAGAAAAATGGGCAGTGTTCATTAGCCTGGGCATGTGATTCAAGCTGCAGCAGTCACAGTTGGATATCAACATAAAGCAAAAATTGGATAAGTCAGAGATGTGGCATTTAATTAAGGACAGAAAAGTAAAACTGAAAGGAAAGCTCCTGAATGCTAAGACCAACAACATATTGGAAAAAGCAAAAAAGTAGTACAAGAAAGCAGAAAAGGGTGAAAAGGAATGCAAAGAAAGAGAAACAGAGATATATTGAAGACCTAACAACTGAAGCTGCTACTATGCTAGGAAACTACAGAGCCATTTACCAAGTGACTAAAATCCAGTGTGTACATTCAAAAACAGGAAATAGGCCAATAAAAAGCAATGATGGAAAAATGCTTACAACTGGGGTTGAACAGAACAACAGATGGGCAGAGCATTTCAAAATCATCCTCAACAGACCTGGACCCATTTCATATTAAACATGTGAACCTGATCAACTTGACATTAACATCTGCCCAACAGAGATGTCAGAAGTACAGGCTGCAATCAAACAACAGTAAAACAATAATGGGGCAGGAGATGACCAAATCACAGCAGAAATGCTAAACACGTGTGACACCAGCATCCTCACAAAACTGACAGAGTTGTTCCATGAAGTTTGGGAAAGCAGATCTCGATCTCTCTTGACCAGTGGGAACATGGAATTATTATCAGAAAACTCCAAAAGGGTTTTCTGACAATAATAATTGGAAAGAGGTTGTATAACTTTCTGTTGCAGGGAAAGCCTTCCGCAGTGAGACACTACACCAAATAAAAGAGACAGTGGATGCAAAGCTTAGAGAAGAATGGGCTAGACTCAGGCCCAAGAGATCTTGTGTAGAGCAGATATTCACATTAAGGACCATTATAAAAGAATGTATATAATGGCACCATCAATTTTATTGATTTTTCAAAAGGCATTTGACAGCCCGCACAGACATACTTTATGGAATATTCTTCAGCTCTACGGAATCCCAGTTAAAGTCATCAACATCATCAAGGTCCTGCACAAAGATACAAAGTGCTCCATAAGCTTCAGAGTAGCTCAGTATGGACACCGATATGAAACAAGGCTGCATTTTATCTCCACTTTTGTTTGGCATGCTATAGACTAGACAATGAAGTGTATTAGCAACGCAAACACTGGCATAGCATGAGTTGATAGAAAATGCCAAGAAGATCTAGACTTTGCTGATGATAGCATGCTACTTAGTGACAGATCTGAAAAGTTACAAACAAAGACAGAAAACATGGCAAACACAGCAGGCTAAGCAGGGTTCAAAATTGGGTATGCTAAAACAAACATCCTTGAAACCCAGATGTCAAGCAGTATTACATTAGAAGGAAAAATATCAAGAAAACAGAACAGTTCACCTACCTGGGCAGCAACACATTGGACAACAGAGACCTAAAGAAGGAAGGGACATCAAGAATAGGAAAGGCATTCACAGCATTTACTTAAACTTAACAACATATAATTTACTGAGGCCCTAGAAAATCACATATACACAGTCAGCGTTGGGGGGCGAACACGCTCAAATCTGTGGTTTGCTGATGACACTGAGAGCCTGGCAGGCAGCGAAAATGAACTTGCCAACCTTGTGAAATGATTAGATGAAACCTCCACAAAATATTGCATGGAAATCAGTGCAAAGAAAACCAAGCTGATGACAAACAAACATGATGGGATCACATATCACTGCCAGTGGACAAGAGCTGGAAACAGTGAAACAGTTCAAGTATTGGGTGGCAATCATCACTGATGAAGGATCCAAGGCAGGAATTAGGGCAAGAACTGCGCAAACAGCAGCAGCAGTGGCAAAGCTAAAGCCAACTGGAGAAATAAGAACATCTCCCTGGAATCCAAAATGAAACTGCTGCATGCGTTGGTCATCTCCATTTTTCTGTGCGCGCGTGAGACATGGAACCTTACGGCAGAACTTGAATGGAAAATATAGGTAGTAGAGATGAGATACTTCTGTAAAATCCTGGGCATCTCCTACTTCAACCACATCACTAATGAAGTGGTCCGCAACATCACCACCCAATGCACTGGGTCATATGAAGACCTCCCGAGGACCATGACAAAACACAAGTTGAAGTGGTATGGTCATCCAAGATCATACTCCAAAGGGACTGTACAAGGGAAGAGAAGAAGAGATAGAGAGAAGAAGACATGGACTGACAAATATAGGAATGGACTTTGCGGAGACTCAAGCACTGACACACAATCGTCAGGGGTGGAGACGATTGATTGCTCATCAACTATGGTGCCCCAATGACCAATGCAGTTATGTGAGGAGTGGTGGTGGTGGTGATGATGATGAACATACAAATCAAAGCTGTACAACATTAGAACAAAACACAGACTTTTCAATTCAAATGTAATCTTTGTGCTATCATATGGCTGCAAGAGCTAGAGAGCTATCAAATGTTACATAGAAAACTAGACAGTTTCAACTACAAGTGCCTATGAAGATTCTGGGCACTGTTTGGAAAGACTTTATTTCCAACTAAGAGATCTTAGAAATCACTACCCAACAGCTCATTTCTACTAGAATCAGAAAGCAGCACTGAATGCATTTTGGACATGGCCAAATACAGATGCCAACACACAGATTCTCACATGAAGCTGTAAAGCAGAAACCAACTAGTGTAAGAAAATAAGGGCACCCAAGAAAGGGCACCCAAGAAAAACCTTAAAAATCCTCAGATGGGAGGGCAAAACAGTCAATCTCAACATGACAACAGATGGAAGTGGCAAAGAATAATGGAAGAGACGAGTCACCACTCTGTGCATCAACACTGACACGGGAAGGATGTATGCAGGTATATACATGTAACAAATATTTGTATGCCATTGTAAAAATCAAGGAGAGAGATGATGTTCCAAAAGGCTGAAAGTAATCATGGAAAAACTAGAATAAATACCAGAAAAAGTGGCAAGATCTAGAACTGTGCAACACTCTCACATGAGAAGTGATAAAAGCTGCATCACAGACCATGTTATTGATTACATTGCTGGGAATACTCCTGCTCTGGCAGAGCAATGAATGAGAGTGACTTGTAAGTCTTATCCTTATCTAACTTCTATGATTTTATTACTTACTTCATATTGATTTCTTTAAACTAAAATAAAAGCACAAGAAGAAATTTAGAGGTTAATTTTTTTAAACTAAAATAAATGTTCATGAAACATTAAGGGTATAAATGTAAACACACCAATAAGAACACACAAAAAGTTACGCTTCCACTACTAATGCAGTTATAATGCAGAGCACAGACATATTCAGTCATACATTTAACATACAACCAGTAAGCTAAAATACTGAACTGTATGTCATGTGTGCAATGGTGCAGAGTTAACTTTTCTGTGGGAACCTTAACTTTTGAGTTACTGATATACTAAACGTGTTTAAATTTACTCCCTTAATGCTGTATTAATATTTTTCCCACTGAATATGAAAATACTGTTTCAGAGAAAATGCTCAGTACATAGTAAAAGTTCACTTCAAAATTCTGCTGTGCAGCATTCCAAAGAGGAGATGACCAAGCTAGTGAAAAGGCCAGTGATCACTTAAAACAGCAGTTCAAACAAAATATTTTGCTATTAAAAATTGAATGGCTATTTCCCCATGTTTCCATCAGAATATACAATGATTTCATAAGGTAAAACATGAAAGCACAAATACTTTGAGATAAAAAGTCATTCTCCAACCAGGATGCTTCTTTACATTTTCTAATTACATTTAAAAGACAGAATACTGGCAATATGCTGCCATGAAATGGAAAGAAATGCTCTCAAAATTTAGTTTGGCTTTTTCAGAACGTTATCAGAAGTACTGAAGTGTTAGTGTTGTCCTAGCATTTTCTTCGAACAATATAAAGATAGTGAACCCACCACACTTGAATTTTCTACCAATTTGTTCGCTGCCTCTCCTAATTTTATTTTGAGATCTTAAAAGTAAGAAACAATCTAATTTGGGCTTGTTTAAAAATGTGCAAAAAACCCCCAATTAACACTTTTTTCTCTACGCACAAAGAACCCAATTATGCCTTACAAGTCTTACAAGAGGCACAGTGAAGTAATTTCCAGGTGCCATTCCCATTCACATCACTCTAGTCTAGTAATAGTGAAAGACCTAACATTTTGTACTCACCAGTTTTGAGGTCAACTGCAGTTAAAGATCATCCATTTCCTAAAATCTTGAGGGAAATCTTTGAGTTTCACAAGGACTGACCAAGTTTTTGCCAGAGTATTATTAAAATACCTTTGCCTTCTTCATTCCTCTTTTTTGGCCAACTTTTGTACAATGTCAGATAAATTCTACAAACACTTTTCTAAGATGGCATTTATTTCATATTTGCGTCTCCTACTTACTATCCAGTATTCCAAACTGCAACAGATTTCAGAAAAAGGCTGTTATTACAGACAGACGCACACTGTAATGGTATAAAAACACAAACTTTTAATGGCGTTTTGCAGTTTATCATGTCAGTCTCAATTTGCACAGGCAAATAGCACACACAATTTCAACCCTTTCAGGAATTCAGTGGAAATCTCCCAGCATGCAGGTGACTGTGTCCAAAGTGGTACAGTTCAGATTTTGTCATGTCAGACACCACATATCCATTTCCTTTAAAATTTAGTTAACACTCGACTTCAATATTTATTAAACCTCACAAGTACAAAAAACAAATCTGAACAACTAGGTCCACCACAATCACTAGGCTTCTGTCCAACTAAGTTTTGCTGGTAATATCTTAAATATCAAGAAAAAAATATCCAAGCAATATGACCCACTTTAAGGATAATGTCCAAAATGGTAGCTGATGTGCAAGAGGCAGTGATAAGTCAACAGTTATCCAGGCCAAGCTGACATGGTGAATGAAGACATGGCTATGCTGCATTTAATGGAATTTTTTTAATGACGGTTAACAATGTTTTCAGCCAATTTTCCTGCATAAGTCTTTTCTACTTTACTTGAATATTTAAGCAAAAGAAACCAAATGTACTATATTTTATAATTCATTAATGGGAGTCATGCTGAACTCCTACTATACACTGCAGTTGAAGACAAAAAAAACCAGACATCATGAAGTGAGAGTCACATCAGAGAGTCTGAATCTACTTAACATAAGTCAACTGTAGGTTTACAGAGAAACATCAACTTGAGAGGCAGAGTTCTTTTTAAATAGCACAGTGACATGCACAAAACCCGCTCAACCATTCATACTCACCAGTGAAAAGGAATGCTACATTTCTTATACATCTTACCCTCTTCCATACAACTGGTTAGAAAACTATCTACCCTTTAAAAGGAACTGAATCACCAGGAGTTCTGGTTCCCAGACTAAGACGAGGAAGACTTGTGGCACCTTAGAGACTAACCAGTTTATTTCAGCATAAGCTTTTGGGGGCTATAGCCCACTTCATTGGATGCACAGAATGGAACAGAAGTAAGATGTATTTATATACACAGAAAGCAAAAAACACACCCTATGTGCTAGATACAGTGGGGAAAAAAATAATCGTGAATATACTTTTCTTCAAACTCTACCCACCGGCTATGATCTGCCCATGAGATGCCAAAATGAGAGGAGACAGTTGTGCTTGGGCTTGCCCTACACGTAGTCCACTAGATTGCTACAAGAGAGTCCAGTAACCGAATCCTCTATGTATGCTAAGCTTCCCTAGGTCTCAGAAAGCTACAGTATTGTTTCTTCCTTGGTACCTCTGGCATATTTCCAGGATCCTCACTCTCTGTATGCTCCCTCTTCATCGAAATGGAGCCCCACAATCCTTCTACCTTAGGCCCCTAGCACTCACAAGAAACCTCATATCTTAAACACACACAAACACACACTCAGCATCCCACCTTCTGGGATACATTTTAGTTCTCTCAGGGGTTGCACGGTTGGTGTAGCATATAATACACACACATGCTTTACATGGAAGACTAACACATTATTGCTCTTTCCTTAAGTACAAGAAATACAGAGTACAAATCACATAGAAAATAAACATCCTAATCACAATACCCTTTTTAGCTAAATCTTCCCCTGGGAGACCATCTGTGTTCAGGTAGGCAGGGTCCTCCTCCCCAGCTCTGTGTGTTTCTTTACATTTCTTTTTCCTCATAGTATCAATTTTGTTAGTTCTGTTTAAGTGGGGAGACAGCCCAGAATCCAGCAGGGCCTATCAAAGAGCTGTTGAACACCATTAAGTGTTGGTATTTGACTCATCAGCTCAACTCAAAGCCAAAAGGCAGAAAATATAATCAGGATTTGTCAGAGAGTATTTCTTGGCCAACCTTCAAAAGCTGCAGAAGCAGAACCTAGTGGCAGACAAGGGAAGACGGTATAGAAGATTATTTTAAAAATCTTGCAGGCAGCCAGAAAGCAACAAAGTTGTGCAAAGACCACCTGAAGAGTGATTGTCTCTGTACAGAAGTCAGACTAGGTGGATGTGTGAGTCTTCTTCCTCAGCCCCTTCCACTCTTCCAATTCTGTGAACTTGTATTAGACTCAATCACCTCTTTGTCTGCTTTTCCCACAACTGACTTTGTGCCTTCTTCCACTCCATGGGGCTCCTTACACACAGGGGTTGAGGAGGAAAAAGCTCTTTGAGCTGATGCCTCAAGGTAGGCCACTACCCTGTTCTCCTGTAAGTCCCTCCTTGAAACTTATTTCTAATGTGACATCATCAAGAAGCTAGTCAACTAATTATAGAGGTGGATGGCTAGTTCAGGATAGTTGACATTTATCATTAGAGAGAGAGAGAGAGAGAGAGAGACAGAGAGAGTGTATTATATTTATATATTTGATTATGTTTTTATCCCTCCCCTTTCATAAGTTGCTCATCTTCTTAGACTCACTGGGAACAAGGACTGTGTTTGCACATACATTTTGGACAGCACCTAAACTACTGAAATAACAGAAGAAAAAGAAATACACTAAGAGAATGGTAGAAGACACACTGAGTAGTTTTGGTATAACAGTGCCATGTAACTACAACAGTTCATTAAACAAGCATGGCCACGCTGAATTAATCTTCAACAAAAATATAGGAAGAAATCAACATTTGCCAAATGGAGGGACAAAATTAAGACAAAACCACCAAATAAGTTTCTAGGCAAATATTAAACAAAAAGAGAAAAATAATGTACAGTGCCAAGCACTTCTGTGATGTGCAGCCAGCAGCCATGAGTGCCAATATATCTGGTGGTAATATACCTGGTATCTGAAATGTGACACAGGGGGATGGGGGGGGGGGGGGAATAGGTACTATTTGAGCACAAATCTCCAGAACAAAATGTAAAATACACTTCTTCAACTTTGCTGTTTTTACCTGATGTTGTGGGAAAGCTAAGACGACGGACAATAAAGAAGAGACACAAAAGAAGGTGCACCATAAAGAGAGGGGAGGAAAAAATAAATTAAGAACCAAACAATAGCACACAGAGTATTAGTCACAAAGTCCCAGAGTTTAAGGCGAGAAGGGACAACCAGATCATC
The DNA here is from genome assembly GCA_007922305.1 of Dermatemys mawii. Taxonomy (NCBI): domain Eukaryota; kingdom Metazoa; phylum Chordata; order Testudines; family Dermatemydidae; genus Dermatemys; species Dermatemys mawii. The sequence goes on along the minus strand of ML677336.1, from coordinate 9,770,974 downwards.
TAGCTCAAACTGCCTTAAGGCAAGTAGGGATCAAAATTAAGACTGCTGGTCTACTGTGATTTTGGATATCACCCGTTGAGAGGTGCTCACATACCATAGAACTGTATTCCATTATTAGGACAAATGCACAGGGGATGAATTTATTCACTTCCTATCATGAAACTACTCTATGGTGTTAATGTGCACAGTTGAATACCTACAGCATATCATCTCAGAGGGAACTCTGTATTTCAGTGGGCTGTGTACACAAACATACACAGAGCAATTCTGTAAATTGTGTTGATGCTAGCAAAATACACTGTATAAGACTTCTGTGATTTCATCTCCTACTTTATAAAAAGCATATTCCATTTCTTCTCCAGTTGCTTCTGGATCACAAAATCATATTGTATTTATTACAGCCATTCTTCCTCGACTCTTGCTGTTAAATTTATTGTAATTTTTTGTGAAACAAGAATAATGCTCATGGTTATTTGTAATTAAAGGGTGGTTTACACCGTGCATCCACAGTTTTAAAATATTTGCACAGCTAAGGTATTTTTCAAAAATTAGTTTGAAATCGTATTTTGTGTTTTTTAGTCCTTGTCTCCACTTTCTGAAAGAGAGAGCTGATGTATGTAGCAGAGTTGAGCTCACAACTAGTATCCCTGCTGTTAGAGTAGGACCCAGAAACAACATTTTCTCTCTTCCTCCCTATCCCCACTCCTTTATCCCTTCCTTCCTCCTTCCTTTATCCCCTCCTTCCTTCCTCCTTTATCCCTACTCTTCCTCCCTTTATCCCCACTCTCTCTTCCTCCCTATCCCCACTCTCTCTTCCTCCCTATCCCCACTCCTATTCTCTCCTTCTTCTTTAAGGGGTCAGCACAGGACAAGGTGAGGGGAAATTCCCACAGTCCTAATAGATCTGCAAGAGGAGCACATAACTTGCTTGCTAACTGAAGGGGAACCAAGGCAACAAGGTAAATGGGAGAAAGGAAGGAGGAGACTGCTGAGACAGAGAGGAATTATTGACAGATGTGGAGGGCAGAGGGAGACAAGCTAATATCCTAGGGATAATTATGGGGTGGAGGGAGGAGAAGAGCTCTTGGTAATGGATCCAGGCTGGGGAGAAAAACTTCCTCCCCCATCACTCTGTGAAGTTCCTGAGAAGTTACCAGCACCAGTTAGTCAGTAGTTATCCTCTCCTCCTTCATCTCCTACCACTCATCGTTTCAGTAGGCAGCTAAGTTCAACTCCCTCAGCAAGCAGTTTTTAGGCTCTGTTCCCCATTCCGAATATGGCTGCTGGTCTTGTGCACCATCCCCATCCCTCCAGTATTCAAGGATAAAATATCATGACTCAAATTAAAAAAAGATGAGGAGTAGTATTTAAACACTTGTTACCAAACTAGCTCCAATATTATCAATGGGGGAAGATACATGCATTGGTTCAGACCACTGAATGAATGCTAGTTAATGAACGCATAATTCATGAAAGCATAATTAAAAACACATAAAAACACCAAGGACTGTAAATTCACCCCTCAACATGGATGTATTTACATACCCCATTTCTGTTAACAAGAATTAACATACAATGATGGGAAAATAGAATAGTGAAAGTACCATTAAAATTTAATTTAGATTCTAAAGGTGAAGCAATTCTCAATTATGCTGCCCATGGTATGTCAAACAGAATTTAAAAGAACTTGATATGATGACATGACAAAAAATAACTATTTGGGTTTCCAGTTCTATTACATTTCACACTGCTCATACAATTGAAAATTGAATCTTGATTTCACTTGACAGCATAGCTTTATTCCAGTACACACAATATTATCATGTGTAGCCACTGGTGAGTTTTGACACTGGAGAGAGAGAAAGGGAGGGCTTTTTCAGTAGCAAGATCCATTAAGAGATGAAGGCACCCAGCCAGGTTTATTGTTGACGAAGCATAGTATTAGTATTCCAGACCACTAATACATGTATGCCCATAACAATGGACCAGCTCAGGGTGCAGGACTTCCCATTCCTCCCTAGGCCAGACAAAAATATTCCCTCCAAGATCCATTTTTATACCCCAATAAAAACAAGTTATTACTGCCCCTCTGACATAGTTACTCTAGTTACCTTCCCCTGACATAGCTAGTTATTACTTATTGATTTGATTAAAACATCTTTATTACATACTGTTACCCTTATCTTTTAGGAGGGGATCAGTGTGTTCCTATTATCCTTGGGGAATATTTTTGTACCATCCTTGATATCGGAATGTTTTGGTACTTGATATTGGGATGTGTTTGCATGAGCACTCTGTGACTAGCACTCCTTAAGAATGTGTATTTTTGCAATATTAGCCCTGTTCTCGCCCAATTGTTTGAGTAGATTCTGCCTCATAACAGGTTTCTAATTCAAGGGCTTATGTTTCAGGCTCTCTTCCTACTACAAGTGCTTTTTGAGAAAACAATATCCAGATAAGCCCTGCCCTCTCAGAACTGAGGAAGCACCAGGCTCATAAGACGAATGCGAGGTTACCTCAACCGTAGATTTGTTCAGCCCTGCTTCCTGAACCTGGATCCCACCTGCTTAACTCTCTGGGGGGAAAAGAAGAGTCATCCTGGCTTCAAAGGCTATCATCATTGGCCACTGTTTCACACTGCTAAGCCCAAGCTGCAGACAAAAACTCCTTTGAGGAAGAATGAAAAGGAAAACTTGATAAAGTTTCAGACATTTTTCCTTAAAGATCCAAAGTGCACTGGACTGCAGGTGATTTCTGCCTAGATGGCATGCAGACCAGAAACTACTTTTCCAGCTGAAGTCAGCAGATAGCATAGCTCAATGAGAAGGAAAGCACTATTTCTCTTGGTCTGCTCTGCCGTGCAGTTAAAGGAAGGAAGGAAATGCCAAGAATGGTGAACCTAATGAACAAAAAAGCATACTTTGTGAAGATAAGAGAAGCAGTAGACAGGATCCAAACTTGTCAAAGTCCATACACTCGCAGAAAATCTGCTAAAATCAGGGATGGAGGGGAGCAACTGGGCTATCAGTTTTACAAAAAAAAAAAAAAAAAAAAAGTGTTCCAAATATTAATTTTAGACATTTATGGATCTTTATTTTCATGTTCCTGTGTGATGATGCATTGCATTTCTGCCAAGCACAGTAAGACTGCTTTATTGATTTTAAAGAAATTATTAAAGAAAATCTGTTTCTAATGCTATCTTCTTTCCTTTAAAAAAGTCAATGGTTATTAAAGTTGTCTGATAAAAATGACATAAGCATGAACATAAACCTGCTATAGTAAAAATATATTTTAATACCCTCTGTCAAAAAAATTGGGTGCTTATGAAAAATTGGCATTTTGTTAGTTTTGTTTTGTTTTGTATTGTATTGGGAACTCTGACAGGATCACCTGTGACAAGCTTTGGGAAGTAACAGGGTACGTGAAAACTGCACTATACCCAGAGATATTATCATATGAGCACTACAGATAGCAATTCTAGTAGAAAAGAAAAATATGAGCAAAAAGAAAGAAGCCCAATGTGGCCACATAAAGTAGTACTTAAAGAGCCAAAGGTTAAAAAGAAGTTGTATATGAAATGGAGGAGGGGGGAAGCAACAAGAAAGGGGAGAAAATAAGTCAGTGAAATAAGATTTAATTTAGATAAACTACAAGGTAATACATTTGGAGAAAAATAATACTAAGCAGAATACAAAATGGGAGAATGTTAGATAGGAAATGAGGATTTTCAGGTATAATACAGGCAATGCATGTCCAATCTCACAATAATCGTGTGTCCCCTTTTCTTCCATTTTGTGTTGTCGGTTCCTAGTGGAATGGTGTGGCAGGAAAAATCGATGGCACTAAAGAAGCTATGATCCTTGGAGAGTAAAAAGGGGGACAGATCTACCGGGCCTCTAAACCATTCCAGGAGTTCAAACACACTTATCCCTCTTTGGGAAGCACTCGGTACAAACATGGCAATATCCTGAAGATCTCAAGCTCTTCTATGAGCTTCACTACACAAGTGTCTGAGATGGCCCCAGGGGATTCAGAGGCATTGGTTCAGACCACTGAACGAAGGATAATCCTGAGCTATCAGAGATTAGGCCGAGATGGTTTGTGGAGATTTGTCATCTGCAATTTAGACATAACTGATGCCATAGTCTCAAAGTATAATAATACTGTAACACCTCATTTTCTACAAAAATTATTATTTATACATTATGAAAATGCATTTCTAGATATGTATAAAACAAACATATGGCTTTTTCTTTTATTTCATTGTTTGGAAACCATTATCATACCTGGTAGCACAGCTATCGGAATAAGAATTATTAATTTGTATTCCCTCCACTGGTCAACTGGCTCTACAACCATAAAGATACCAACCCCCATTAGGGCCTAGGTAAATTATCAGTTCTCATCAATTTCTGGAAAAAGTCTGAATGGTAACTATTTACAGTAGGAAAAAAGCAGCAACATTTTAAAACCAAGAAAATATTCCCAAACAAATTTCTTTTAGTGCCTCTTTAACAAGAAAAAAAAATTAAAATTACACAAGATATTTTTAACAGCACTGTTATTAAGAAATGTTGTAATAAACCTACATAAGAAATCCTTAGATAATTTTTTAAGATTTAGAAATATAATTTAACGTTTTCGATCCTCAAACTGTATCAGTAGGTCTCACTTTGACTCCAAGTTAAAATTTCCTTTCCATAAATAAAACACCATCTGTAATCAGACTCCAATCCAATTTACCATAAGCTAAATGATGTTTTTGTTGTCAAGGTGATTTCATACCAGCTCCCCAGGAAAAGACAGATGAAACAAAGGGACTGAGGATAAGTGAAGAATGAATCTTGTAGCAAATGAGGATACAAATTTACCAAAATTCAGATAATCCTATCTTAATTATTTTAGAATTTTAGACAGCATATTTTCTTGGCAATTAAGATACTGCAACTAATTATACAAATTAACAGAAAAAGTCCAAACAGAATATTTCCTTGCGTTTTTTTTCCTGGTATAATACTTTAAGTATTATAACTCTGAAAGTATATCTGCCAAAAATTACAGCAGTGAATACAAATCTGAGGTATTGTGTACCCTTCAGCTCAAATTACCTTTGAACTACTTTAAGTCATAGCTGTGGAACAATACCACAGAAACATTTAAGGTTTTAAAATTATTTCTCCAGGGAGGAAAATCAAGTACCAATTTTAAATGTTAGATTCTGACAAAGGAGCTCATGTTTGAGTGATCTTTAATTTAGTTAGCTGTAGTAAACATAAATGAATGTGATCATACTAGTATAATTAGCAAAAATGAAAATAAAGGCAAATTTTATTTACTTTGCTCTGCATATTTTTGATTAAGAGACATTAATTTTGTAAACGGGTGCAACAGAACTCTATTGTTATATACAGATTAGAAATGTAAACACTTAGCATTTCCCACAACTATTGACTTCACAATTGATTTTGAATGTTATTTCAAAAAACAGTCAAGTGCCAGAGAAGTATAGTGAAGGGAAAGAGCACTACTGCCCCCTAATGAGCTAACCTAGAAAGATTTCTGTAAATCATTTCAATCTCTCTCCTTCATGGAGCAACAACAGGCCATTACTTTCAAGCATGGAGGATAAATAGCAAATATAAATAATTAGCCATTTGAAATAGTAACTGGGATGCATACCAAAATTCTGTATAAGACGCTGCAATTACTTCTATGTATAAGTTTAGGGAGAAAATGAGAAAAGCTGTATAACATTTAGGATGCTGAGATAAGTACTTAGCATTTTCATATACAGAACTCTGATGATGAAAAGTACTTCACAAACATTAACTAATTAAGCTTCAACACTTCTATGAGGCAGGTAGATGAGTGCCTGTCTGTCTTAAAACCCATCCTAAACCAAGATGTGATCAATAAGCTGCAAGCTAATTGTGGTTATTCTTCAGGTCAAGCCAGATTTCTAAATTTCAGTGTCCAAAACATTACAGCATGTCTATGTTTTTGTTGTTGCACCCTTCTATCTACTAAGCACCAATTTCAGAGTTGTTAATCTAAGCTCATAGAAACTGCAAGAAAATCCAATTCCATCTGATGGAATAAATAAAAAGAAACAGAAAGAATCAACAGAAAGAGTTTAGAATGGAGTTGTGTTTATAAAAGGAAATGTATGCCATTGAGTTGAACAAAAACTGTCTTTTGGTTAAAAAAAACAACACATGATCTATTGGTAAATACTAATATGTCACTATGTGGCCAGGCTGGGGGGAAGCCACTTTTGATATATATGGCTTGAGCTTTCAACAGATACATCATACAGGAAGACTGGTTCTACAGAAATCTGATGTCAATGAACAACCCAATGGATAAGGATTTTGTCTTTATATTTTTATATCTGGAAACTGATGCAAAGGAATTGCATGACTTGTCTAATGCCAAATATAAAAAAGCCAGAATTAGAGCTTGAATTCTCTATTTAAACCCTGAAAATACTGTATACAAATTATAAAAATGCCTAAATGAATCTACTGTACACATGGGGAAAACAACTTTCAGCTGGGCCTCTACAAGTACCTGTAGCACCTGCATTTCACCTAGTGATCTTCAGGGGTGAAAGTTAGTTAAAGGACTTACTGGTACGCCCGAAGTCCTGATCAGGGGCGGAGCCTCAACTGGAAGGGGCGGAGCCTCAACTGGAAGGGGCAGGGGATTAAAGCCTCCGGCCCTTTAAATCAAGATTTAAAGTGCCCCGGGCTCCAGCTGCCACCGCAGCGGAGCCCCAAACCCTTAAAATCACTGAGGAGCCCTGGGGGCTTCCAGCTGCTGATGCTACCCCGGGCTCAGCTTTAAAGGGCCCGGGGCGGTAGCAGCAGCCAGGAGCCTAGGGCCCTTTAAATCCCTGCTGCCGGAGCCCTGGGACAGCACCCATGGAGCCCCGGGGCCCTTTAAATCCTCTCCAGAGCTCCACTACCACTACCCCAGGGCTCGGGCAGCGGGGGTCAGGCGGAGATTTAAAGGGCCGCAGAGCTCCAGCTGCCTGCTACTGGCCTGGCCCTTTAAATCCCTGCCAGAACCTCGCGGCCCAATCCCTAGGGTAGCGGCAGCAAGGCTTCCACGGAGACTCGCCGCCGCTCCCCAGGGCTACTGCAGCAGGGCTCTGGAGGGGATTTTAAGGGCTCAAGGTAGTAGAGGCAGCTGAAGTCCTGAGCCCTTTACATCCCCACCTGAGCCCTGCTGCCGGAGCCTTGGAAGGGTGGCAGTGGACTCCAGCAGGGATTTAAAGGGTCCCAGGGCTCCAGCCCTGCTATTGCCCTGGAGCCCTTTAAGTCCCCGCCAGAGACCCATCCCCAGGGCTCCCACAGGGATTTAAAGGGCTCGGGACTGTGGCAGCTGCTACTGTCCAAGCCCTTTAAATCCTTCCTGAGCCCCGCGGCTGTAGCCCTGGGGAGTGGCGGGGAGTCTCCGCTGAAGCCCCGCTGCCGCTACCCCAGGGCTCCTGATCTCCGCCTGATCCCTGCTGCCGAAGCCCTGGGGTAGTTGCAGGGGTTCCGGTAGGGATTTAAAGGACCAGGGGCTCCCAACCCTGGGCCCTTTAAATCACCACCAGAGCCCCCGGGGGGGTCCTGGCAGCTGTTACCTCAGAGTTCTGTCAGAGCCCCACTGCCTGCAATTTAAAGGGCCTGGGGCTCCAGCTGCCGCTGAGAGCCCCAAGCCCTTTCAATTGTCTCCTGAGGAAGCCGGTCCCGGTACGGTGCACCGGCTCTTGCCGGTACACCGTACTGGCACGTACCGGCTTACTTTCACCTCTGGTGATCTCCCATCTAAGTAATGACCAAACTTGACCCCATGTGACTTTAATATAAGAACAAACCATAGCTCAAGGTGACTGGATGCATTAGGATTGATTCTGTGCCTGCCATAATGTACAAAACCTTAATAAATTCACTTTTTTTATTAAAAGGGTTACATACTCTTATAAATCAAAACAACAACAAAACTTCAAGAAACTATTTATTAAGAGGGAATATTCTTTTATAGCAGCATGTGCATGTTTTTCCAGTGTTTTATTTTAGTCATTTTTATAGCTACATTTTACATATGTTGCTCATTATGACCTGTATACAAAATGCTATCTGCTTTCTGTATTAAGGTTTAAAATTCACCCTCAGGTAATCTACTTTTTTTTTTTTTTTTTTTTTTTTAAGAACAAAAAATTGTGTTGCAGGCGCCAGTTTAAGGCACCAAGACAACCAACGGCCTAAGTCAGGAGTAACTCTCTTCAAGTTAGTGGAGTTAATATGGTTTAAAGACCATCTGAGAGCAGAATCAGGTCCCTTGAATCAAAATTTTCCCCCATTTTTTTAAATCTTTTTTTTTTTTTAACGAGACAGATTAAGAGACCACAAAAGTTGGGGGTAGGTTACTTTCCACTGGCAAGGTGAAGTAATTCTATCCTAAAATATGCAAAAATCAGTATTTCTTACTATTCAAGCGTAAACAAAACATTATTAGTATTACTTGGGGATTTTTTAAATTGTCTTCCTATATTAGTCAGACCTTGCCTATATTAAGGCACATGTTTACATCAGTGGCTGTCCCTGGGTAGCTATACCAATGACTATAAACCGCATGGTAGATGGGGCTGTATGACTAAAAATGTAAAGACGCTGGCTTTCCACTGCCATATACACCTGTATAGTGGTCTTAAAACATAATGATTTGATAAAATCTCTACTTTGCAAAGTATAAATAACAAAGTAGAAGGCAGTGGAAAACCAGATGCAAAATATGTAAGAGTTATCAATCACGAGGTACATCATATAAAATAATCATGCCCCATGGCATGTCCGGTCATTTCATTTACAGTGCGAAGAATTGCTTATATGGCATTCAAGCCCTAAACCCAAAATAACAACATGCCCCTAAACCCAAAATAACCCAAATAACCCAAAATAACAACATGCCACTTCTTTATTAACCCAAAATAACCCAAAATAACCCAAAATAACAACATGCCACTTCTTTATTAATTGTAGTCACTTAAATTAAGTTACCTTTAAAAAAAAAAAAGCTAAAACACTGTCATGAAATTAGTGACAATCAGTAGAGCTACTTATAGTCTTAGAGACTTAGAACCTTAAAATAATAATACTTTAAAAAATTTTGTAAGTTCACTATGACTGGCAGTGGCTTTCCTACCTTTGAATCTTCATTGCTCATTCCAAGTTCTAATACAGCTTGAGGAGATTTCAGTTTTGCTTGGGTAGACTGAGCCATCTGAAGGTTAAGCTGCCATCCAATTGTCTCAAGCTATAAAACACAAGTTCAAATTAGAATCAGATGCTGCAGAAGCACTAAGGAAGTGAGCTTTCAACATTTCTCAGTGGTCTGTGTCAATGAACATGGACGGCTAGGTTCTATGTAGGCATTAGGGTTCCTATGCACAGAAAATTCTCCCTCAACTATATAATGTGGCTTGTTTTAAATTAATCTGCAGAAACACCCTTTAAATATTGTTTATTCTATGGCAATTTGTGACAGCTTTGAGGGTAAAGGTCTGGTATGTTCAAGTAAATCACTGTCTTCCTAAAACTACAGAAGATAGCAACTTACACTGATTTCTGCATAACTGAGAAGCAATTTATAAATCAAATCTAAAAATAAATGGATTTTCAAAGGCGTTGACCCCCTGAGGATCCCACTTACATTCTGTTTTATATTTGAAATTTCCTTTCCAAAAATAGAATCTTAACAGAAAATGTGGTCTGCTTTGGAAAGTGACTAAATAAAAATGGCAAACGATTAATCAGCAGGTCCACTCCCTGTGTGCATTCCATCATCTGCCAATATTCATGACAAAAATTATTGTGTCGCTTTCCACTCCCGTCAACACTGAAGAACCAAAACAGCTAAATAGTGTGACCTGCAAAGTCTGTTCCTTGCTCAGTTACAAACAAAATGCACATAAAAGGAAAATACTCTCTATAGCACTTTTAAGTCAAAGACCGAAAGTGATTTACAAACATTAGCAAATTATACATCACATCCCTGTAAGAAAGGTATTACTACATAAGCCACGGAGCTAGGGGGCTTACAGGAAACAATTTCTCTGGCTATAGGAGAAGAGAAGAAAACTGAAAGGCTGCTCCCTGCTGGCAGATTTAATTAGCATAATTATCATCTGCTTCAAGTGAGTTTAATAAAGTTTTTAAATTCTATTATTTGGAATTTCTTTACATTTTGTTCATAGGTCCCAACTCCAGATCCCTGATGTGAGGGGGATCTGGAGTTGGGACCTAGTCTGGACCCTGGATCCTGCATGGCCAGCTGACAGGCCCGACCCTGCTGGACAGCCTGGACCCTGCTTAACTACCTGACACTTAGGAAGTTTTTCCTAATGTCCAGCCTAAACTGCCCTTGCTGCAATTTAAGCCCATCAGTTCTTGTCCTCTCCTCAGTGGTTAAGGAGAACAATTTATCACCTTCCTCTTTATAACAACTTATTACATACTTGAAGACTCTTTTCATGTGTGTGTCCCCTCCCCACCCACCCCGAGTATTCTCTTCTCCAGATTAAACAAATCCTATTTTTTTCAATCTTTCCTCAGAGTTCATGTTTTCTAGATCTTTCACCATTTTTGTTGCTCTTCTCTGCACTCTTTCCAATTTGTCCACATCTCCTCCAAAGTCTGGTGCCCAGAACTGGACACAAAACTCCAGCTGCAGCCTTATCGGTGCTGAGTAGAGTGGAAGAATTACTTCATGCATTGCTTACAACACTCCTGCTAACTCATCCCAGACTGTTTACATTTTTTTGCAACAATATCACATAGCCAATTCTTCTTTAGTTTGTAATCCATTGTAACCTCCAGATCTTTTTTTGTAGTACTCCATCGTAGGCAGCCATTTCCCATTTTGTATTTGTGCAACTGATTATTCCTTCCTAAGGGCAGTACTTTGTATGTGTCCTTACGGAATAGCATCCTATTTCTTTCAGTCTATTTCTCCAGTTTATCAAGATAGTTTTGAATTCTAATTCTGTTCTTCAAAGCTTGCTATACATATACTCTCTATGCCATTATCCAATCATTTAAGAAGATATTGAACAGAACTGGACCCAGGACAGATCCTTTTGGAACCCCACTCGATATGCCTTTACAACTTGATTGTGATCCCCTGATAACTAGTTTCTGAATATGCTTTTCCAACAAATTGTGCACCCAACTTACAGTAGGTTCATTATGGTTATGTTTCTCTAGTTTGTTTATGAGAAGGTCAGGTGATACAGAATAAAAAGCCTTACTAAAATCAAGCTGTATCACATAATCTGCTTCCCCCTGACGCTCTACTGATCTTGCTCACATGTCAAAGGAGGATATTAGGTTGATTTGACATGATTAGTTCTTGACAAATCCATATTGACTTATTTATCACCTTATTTTCTTCTAGCTACTTACAAATTGTTTGATTATTTGCTCCATTATCTTTCCAAGCACCTCAATTAAGCTGACTGGTCTCTCATTCCCTGGGATAGTATCTGTATATGGAAAAGGGCAAAGATAGTATCTTTGCCCTTTTCCAGTCCTCTTGGATCTCTCCCATCCTCCAAGACTTTCTATATTGTGTTCTGAATAATAAGTGCCAGTCGTTTTATTTTACATATTTTATATTTTTGAGTGAGTGATTTTGAGATGGCTAAGGAAAATCAAAGAAGAGCAAAATGCTCTTTTGGCCCAATAATCCAGGCTAAAATGGAAATCAATGAAAGAGAAAATAATCTTCATCCTAACTATATTTCCCTTCATGCTAGTCGTCATTCCCTGTTGTGTTGCATCTATATTAGACAATAAACTATTTGGTGCAGAATACATCATTTCATATTTGTCTGTAAAATATCATGCACAAACAGTAGCAATGTACAATGGTAAGAAGAAATGTTTTCTTTTCATGTTCCTCTCCCAGTGCAGACACTACCACCTGGACAGATGATTTAAATGGAGCTTGAGACACCTGCCAAATATAGGTAAAGTTCTTCCACTATCTGCCAGGGAAAGAGCAAGACCGGACTGTGAAGGATGCTGAAATTGAGAGTGGTAGAACACTGGATGTCTATGACAGAGAGACACTCAGAGTTCAGGCTGAGAGGTTTAGAGCAGGGTCAGATGTGCCAATCAGAAACTGAGATGGAGATGATATCAGGGCAAATTCTTGGTGAGAAGTGCAGTTTGGGAGGAAGAAAAGGGGTGTTACGGCCAAAGAAAGAAGTGGGAATGTAAGCAGAGAGAAACATCTTATGTCACTTCCCAGTATTGCTGTGATCGTCCGTGCCCCTCTGTTTATCCTTTCTACACGACTCTGTACAAAATTTAACAAAGCATACTGCGTAAGATATCGTATGAAAACTCATGATTTGCTGATCATTAGTATCCTGGTAAGATATGTGTGGCAACACTGTATGTAAGGATGTAAGATTGCACTGAATAATGTTAGCAAGATATGTTCCAACATATTCTGGAGGGCAGTCACAAACAAGTTCCCATGAAACAAAACGCTAGCCAACCCCTCAGCCAGGATCAACAAGATCAAATGGACTATCACCTAATTAAGTGGCCATTCTTCGGCAGGGAAGAGGGGGTGGGAAAAAAAGCTACATTTTGACAAAGCAACAGCTTCTGTTTCCTGAACATCAGCTGGAGATGATTTTTGCACAAGAGAATCAACTCTCCCTTGCTGTCTATCCACAGCATCATCAACACCTGAAGAACAAAAGCAGCAGCATTGGACTGGGGCGGGAACGGGGAGATCCTAACTGAAAGAGAATCAGGCAGCAAGACTACTGGAATATGCGGTGAGTGAAAGACCTTTGCTTTGTATTCACTGAGCTTGTTAAGTTAGGCTTTAGTTGTGTTTTACCTTTTATCTCCTTGTAACCAATTCTGACATACATACCTCATTACATGTAAGCACTTAAAATCTATCTTTCCATATAGTTAATAAATTTGTTTCGTTATTTTATCTAGATCACTGTGTTTCAACTGAAGTGTTTGGGAAACCCCATTTGGAAGAACACGATTTGTGAATGTTATTTTCTGTTAATAAATGACAGACTTTATATGAGCATGTAATGTCCAGAAGGGTGCTGGTACAAGACACACATTTCTGGGGAAAAGTCTGAGACTGGGCGTTTGCTGGTGATGTCCTGTAACGTAATCATGAGTGGCTGGCTATAGCATTCACATAGTATAACTGCGAGTGATTTACAAGATGGAGCTGTGTGTGAGCAGACCACAGGAGTGGTTGCTCTCATAGTAAAGCAAAGTAAAAGGCACCCAGATTGGAGAATTGAGGGGACACAGCCCAGATTGTGCCCTGGGTAATGTCACAATTTTCAACCCCAAGGGGCCAAAAAAAATTGAGGGTTAAAAATCATGCGATTTGAAAATAAAAATGTTGGGGTGAGGAGTGTTGCCTTCTCATTTCTGAGCTTTTAGAGTCCACTCTGGTCATATTCAAGCTTTTCTCCACCACCAAAAAGATTACAATTTACTTTAAAAAAAAAAAAACAACAACATGATATCTGGGTTTAATCACCAAATCACTTGTCTCCAGGAGCTTGGGCTTAAATATTATGAGTAGGGCCCTACTAAATTTCACAGGGGAGACCAGCATTTCTCAAATTGGGATCCTGACCAAAACAGAGTTGCGGAGAGAGGGCAGGTGTCATAAGGTAATTTTAGGGTTCATGGTATTGCCACACTCACTTCTGTGCTGACTTCAGAGCTGAACAGCATACCATACTAGGCTATCCTTACTTCTGTGCTGCTGCTCCTGGCAGCAGTTCTGCCTTCTGAGCTCTGATGGCAGTGCCACCACCATCAGCAGCGCAGAAATAAGAGTTGCAGTACCGCAACCCCACTATAATAACCTTGTGACAACCCCCACACACAACTCCTTTCTGGTTTGGACGCCTTCAATTAGATCATGAAATTTCAGACTTAAATAGCTAAAATCATAACATCTACCATTTTTAAAATCATATGACAGTGAAATTGACCAAAATGGACTGTGAATTTGTCAGGGCTTAATGATGAGTCATGTGATAAAAATCGATAAAATACTGCTCTCCACACTCAGCCAAGCTGAGGTCAAGCAGAAAGTCTATACATTTCTGCAGCATGAACAGGATATGCAGAAATATCAGCTAACCCACCCACTGTTTCTCCTTCATGGATTTTCTACACTTTAGCATCTATTTGCAGGGAAGAGGGTGCCAGCAGCATTTACCCCAGAAAAGCAGTGGAGATAGCAGCAGTACTGCTTAAACTGCAACAAAAGGCTGCAAATTGTAAGAGTGGCTGAAATCAACATTATCAGAATTTCTACAAAAGAAAGTAGCTTAGATAATTATGCTACACCCAATCAGCTAAAGCTTTAGTATCAACATATTATGAATACCCTGGTTATTACATTCAAATCCTTGTGATGTCTTTGAAAACATGTACTATATTTAAAATGACTAGCTTTTCACTAAAATACAATACAAATTGCATCTCCCATTTGTGCAAGATTCCCAGATGTGCAGCATTTAAAATTTCTAGCTTTTCATTAAAAGGTAATAAAAATTGTACCTTTCATTTGTGCATGATTACACAATCTATGTAATAATTGTTAAAATATATTTATTAAAATACCTAACAAATTCAAGATTTTGATATTATCTGAAATGGATTAGAATACATATATGCAAGTACAATTAAACCATATTAAGCCCATAACACTGCTTTATATTCATAGAAAATCTAGACACAGGAATGGTGTTGAATACGTTGTCATATACATCATTAGATCTCTGCATAAACAAACATTACTCGTGTTTACATATAAAAGGATTTGAATGCTGACTGGCTTTGTCCTGGTGTGACAAAGTAGAATAATTTACATTTATCTCAGATAAAAATATTGCAAATTCATCCTAATTATAAATCAGAAAACCATAGCCTTCTGGACAGAATACTTGTTAGCAGTCAGGAGTAGTGCTAAATTGAGAGTGAGTGTTCTATAATTTTCTGTAAATGGAACAGTAAGTTTAAGAAAGCCTAATACTGTAGGAAGGTAACATTTAGATCACACAAACACTACCAGCTTAAAGCATACATGCATGTATACTCCCAACAAAGTCAGGGAGATTACTTACACATGGAAGTGATTGAAGATCTAGTTCATATTAAATCAGTATAAGTTTTTGGATAAATTAGCTATCTGGTAGGAGTAGGGACAGAATGGTACTTAAATTTAGCATGGAATGTAAAACTGATTGGTCAGAAACTTAAATTAAACTAAGTTTGTGACAAAGGCCAAAACCATAGGCATCTTTTGTGGCCTCCTTTGAAACAGCTAGATTACACAGTACTACTGTAACTACTGAGAAGAAAAATACATACACTAAGGAAACTGATCTAGCTTATAATGAGCCCATCAATCGGGTCAAATCGGCATCTAATAAAACAGTCACTGATTCTAACATGACTGAAAATAAATATTAATATCCATTTTATAAATTTAAATCTTGGCACAGATCTGAGGCTACTTTCTAACAGTAGTGACCTTTCTGGTATTAGCAAATGTCCACTCAAGCCACCAACATGACCTTCATGCTTTCAGTTCCAGCCAGTTACTTACTACTAGGCTGTTAGTAAAGAAAACATTGATTCACATTTGTATAGAAGATATGTAAAATTCAAAGCTCCTTAACTATTGATGCAACAGACATTTTAAGTCAATTACTCACATTTATAATTACTTTTCTCTAGAGTTAGTTTAACAATTTGAAGTTGTGCTAGAGCAGTGTGCCTCTGACTCTTCATTAGGGACATATTTTGCCTTTCCCCTAGTGGATACTTAAGGTATAACTGGGAGTATAAATAGTGTGGTTCTAAGCCACGTGGTGGGCAAAATATGAGTCATCCCTACTAAAGGGTCCACACCTACTGTGTCTGGAAGCAATGATCCGCTGGGAGACTCTTGTGTCCCAGAATGGAGGACATGCAACTACAAGTATGTGTATGCTGCAATCAGAGGTGTGACTGCAGCATGTGTACACACATTCAAGCAAGCTCTGATTCAGCAATGACGCTCTGGCAGCAGAGACTTCAGTACCGGTTAGCCACCTGAGTAAATTCCCAGGGGCCCAGATGAACTCCATGTTACCACAGCTTCACTACTGTTGGTACCCAAACTGGCTAGATTATAGCTAGTTTGGGTGTGCCTACATGTGCTGCAATCACATACCTAGACTGCAGTGCAGACAAACCTATGTGGCTCCATCGGCCATTTTCCCCATCTATGTACTATCTTGAAGCTGCAGCAGGGACTTGAGCACATCCTGGAGGAAAAGTGAATGGAAGATTCTTCCCTATGTGATTATTCTTAGCATCAATCTTAATATAGGCTATGCAATGAATCCAAGATTTGGCTCTTAATCATTATTTAGCAGTTGGTTTAAGTGCAGGTTGGCTAGGACAAGTTCTAGAAATCTAATTATATTCCTATTTTCTTTGTTGGACCACAAGCTGGAAACATTTCATAGATCAATAAAGTCCAGGTTGGTGAGGAAACAAGTTATTGTTACTGTTATCCATGTTTGATGATGGAAATGAGGCATATACTCCAGTACTTCTGTGGTGAAGTGAGGTGACCATTATGCATACTTCAGTACCTCTGTGGTGAGGTGAAAACTCATGGCTATCAGGGGAGATCCCAGACGACTGGAAAAAGGCTAATGTAGTACCCATCTTTAAAAAAGAGAAGGAGGAGGATCCGGAGAACTACAGGCCAGTCAGCCTCAACTCACTCTCTCGAAAAATCACGGAGCAAGGAATCAATTCTGAAGCACTTAAGGGAGAGCAAAATAATCAGGAACAGTCAGCATGGATTCACCAAAGACAAGTCATACCTGACTAGTCTAATTGCCTTCGATGATGAGATAACTGGCTCTGTGGATGAGGGGAAAGCAGTGGATGTGTTATTCCTTGACTTTAGCAAAGCTTTTGATATGGTCTCCCACAGTAATGTTGCCAGCAAGTTAAATAAGTATGGGCTGGATGAATGGACCATAAGATGGATAGAAAGCTGGCTAGATCATCGGGCTCAAGGGGTAGTGATCAATGTCTCCATATCTAGTTGGCAGCCTGTATGAAGAGGAGCGCCCCAAGAGTTGGTCCTGGGGCCGGTTTTATCAATGTCTTCATTAATGACCTGGAGGATGGCGTGGATTGCACGCTCAGCAAGTTTGCAGATAACACTAAACTGGGAGAAGTGATAGATATGCTGGAGGGTAGGGATAGGATACAAAGGGAATTAGACAAATTAGAGAATAGGGTCAAAAAAAATCTGATGAGTTTCTACAAGGACAGGTGCAGAGTCCTGCACTTAAGACGGAAAAATCCCATTCACTGCTACAGAGTAGGGACTGAATGGCTAGGCAGCAGTTCTGCAAAAAAGGACCTGGGATAACTGTGGACGAAAAGCTGGATATGAGTCAACAGTGTGCCCTTGTTGTCAAGAAGGCTAATGGCATTTTGGGCTGTATAAGTAGGGGCATTGCCAGCAGATCAAAGGACGTAATCATTCCCCTCTATTCAGCATTGGTGAGGCCTCATCTGGGGTGGTGTCCAGTTTTGGGCCCCACTCTACAAGGAGTGGGAAAATTGGAAAGAGTCCGCCAGAGGACAACAGAAATGATTAGGGGTCTGGAGCACATGACTTATGAGGAGAGGCTGAAGGAACTGGGACTGTTTTGTCTTCAGAAGAGAAGAATGAGAGGAGATCTGATAGCTGCTTTCAACTATCTGAAGGGAGGTTCCAAAGAGGATGGATCTAGGCTGCTCTCAATGGTACCAGATGACAGAACAAGGAGTAATGGTCTCAAATTGCAGTGGGGGAGGTTTAGGTTGGATATTAGGAAAAAATTTCACTAGGAGGGTGGTGAAGCACTAGAGTGGATACAGAGGGAGGTGGTGGAATCTCCTTCCTTACAGGTTTTTTAAGGTCAGGCTTCACAAAGCCCTGGCTAGGATGATTTAATTGGGAACTGTTCCTGCACTGAGCAGAGGGTTGGACTAGATGACCTCCTCAGGTCCCTTCCAACCCTGATATTCTATGATTACGTAATAAACAGCAGGACAGTACTTTCTTGTAAACTCAGGACCTACAGATAACTTTGCAAAGATCACAATCAAATTACATTGGCCAAGTCTCCATAAGTAAAAACAACAACTTTAGTTTAACCATACAGTATAAATGTGTTCCATGTTTGACATTAGCACATTAATAATCCTTTTCCTCATAGACGTGAAATATAGCCTTTGCTTAAATCAGTCTATTAATTGTAAAGTTCCTAGGGCCAAAAACTAACTACAGAAGGTATTATGTGCAAGGGCACATGGAGAAGATGCTATATTAATAAACTAAACTATATAAGGTATAAATTTTAGGGCACTCAAAATGGTCTAGACACATCACAATACAGATGAGTTGCACCAAAATGTGTGCAATATTGTTTCATACATGTCACAATGACAGGGGAACCAACAACGGGGTGAACATGGGGAGAAAAGACAAGGGTTATAGCAAGAACATCGCACAACAACTCAGGGACATGTGTACGGCATAGTTGTATACATTTTTGTACACCTTTTAATAACTATGCATTTGAAATAAATGTCAAAAATGTCTTGGTTGACTCACTTCATGGTGGCGTCATGAAAGAAGTGAGTATTAAAAAGGGATCTGAACACCAGGCAGAACATTGGCTGACAACTAAACTGCTCTAACTAATCAGCTGTAACTGCACCAGAGCTGAGGCAGAATCAGGGAGCCACAACTAGCTCCTGGACAATAGCCCTTAAAGAAACCAGTGTAAGATGAATGCAGCAGAGACTAACTCAGAGTTCTCTACCACTATCTGCACTGCCCACTCAGTGGGACAACTTCCTACAGATTACTGAATGAATTTGTACCTGATTAACTTAGAATAGGCCTAGTCCTGCTCCAAACAGCTACAAGCACTGACGAAAAAAATCCCAATCCTTTAAAGCAGGGTTTTCAATACTGAAACAAGAAACATTCCATTTCTTGGCTTAAGAAAAGTTAGAGTTTGTTTTAGCTATGATAAAGGAACGTATATATAATTTACTCAACCCAAGTGTACGACAGTTTAAAGATAAGATGCATTTCTCACAAAAAATCTGAAATAAAAACTGTTGCTTATATTTTAATAGGTCTGCAGTATTATCATCATTGTGAGCGCTTTGTAAGGGAACTCTGTCAAAGATGGTAGGATCTAAGTTTATTCTACTGCTTTATAACAGTTTGCAAACTTCAGAGGGTATCTGGTGGGTCACAGCATATGAGTATGTCTATGCATATGCAGACATGCTTCCCAGCTCAGGTAGACAGCCACATGCTAGCTCTGCTCATGCTAATGCACAAAAAATAGCAGCCTAGCTGAGGGAGTAGCATGTATGACGGTTTGGGCTAACCACCCAAATATGTACACAGAGGGTCTACATGGGTTTGCACTCAGATGGCGAGCCCAAGCTGCTGCCCATACTCCATTGCTATTTTTCAGCATGCTAGCTCAAACAGATTATTGTTACTATTATCTATGTGTATGGCTACCAAAGCTGGTAAACATGCTCCCAGTTAAAGACAAGACACATATCTTATGTTTAAGGATCAAAGAAAGGGATACACAACATTTTGATCAAAAAACTCTAATGATACAAAATTAATGTAGCACACATTAAATGGATGAAAACTGGCTGACATTTAAAATTTAACTGTAAATAGAGAATCATCATTAAATGGGTATGCTTCGAGGGGTATCCTATTTTTATCAATAACCTGATAGAAAAACAGTCATCAATGATAACATTTGAGGACGACATCAAGATTGAGAGAGTGATAAATACCAAAGAGGACAAGAGACAATTATGTATGTATGCAACCACTACTGGAATACTATATCCAGTTCTAGTGTACAGATAGGGTTCAGAAAAGAGCCACAAGAATAATTAAAGTATTGGAAAATATGCTTTATCATGATAGACTCAAGGAGTTCAATGTATTTAGCTTAACAATGAGAAGGTTAAGGGGTGATTTGAACACAGTTTATGAGTACCTACAGGGGAACTAAAATGTGACAATGGGTTCTTCAGTCTAGCAGAGAAAGGTATAACAAGATCTAGTGGCTCAAAGTTTACACTAGACAAATCCAGACTAGAAATAAAATGCATATTTTTAATATGAAGGTCATTAATCACTGTAAAAATTTAGCAAAGGTTGTGGTGTATTCTCCATCATTGGCAATTTTTAAATCAAAACTGAATTATTTTTTTTAAATATACACTCTAGTTCAAACAAAAATTAATTTAACCAAGTCCTGTGGCCTATATTATACAGAAAGTCAGACCAGATGATGATAGTGGTCCCGTCTGCCTTTTTAGTCTACCAATCTACAAAAATCTGAAGTGCTTTAAAAAGAAGAGTTAGCAGCCCAGCCCATCAGTTGTACCCTCTACAACAATGGTTTTCAATTGGTAGTGCATGGACCCCTCGGGGTCTGCAGACTATGTCTAAGGGGTCCGTGAAGGTTGATTTTCAACATGTGGTCTGTGGATCCCTGGGGGACTGCAGAATATATTTAAGATTTCCAAGGGGTCCCATACATTCATTCGAAATTGTTTAGGGTCCCCAAATGAAACAAAAGTTTAAAACCACTGCACTACAACAGTAACACAGTATGTGCATGTCAGATGGGAAAAACTTTTCAATAAGGAAACAGAATAACAGTGAGATCCACTGACTCTGCCTTGAGAATTTACAATTTAGGGCCTCAATCCTGTTCCCTACTTCAAGAGGATTTTGTGCAGAAGAAGGAGTGGACTTATGTGCAAAGCACTGAAGAATCAGGACCTAAGTTAGATATAATATACCACGTTACCCTAAGCGAACCTTTACAGAAAAAAGAAGATTTACATATCACATTAATTTGTTTTCTACATTGCTATGATTGATTTATATTTTATTAGGCTGGTGTGGGAACATAGGTCACTGCTGGAAAAATGCAGGCAGGAAACAGGATTTAGAACCAGGAAATGGAAGTTGTGTAGGACACACCAAGATACTGTAACTTTTAACACGTCTCATTAAAATAACAATTCCTTCTATGGAATAAAAGGGAACCTTCAGTTTAATAACCTCTTTAGTTTACTTGCGAAGATATCATGTCACATTACCAATCTTAGGGGATATGCAGTGGCTACCTATTGTACAAAAGATGGGTTTTAAAACAACATTCTGGTATGTTTCACCAGATTCTCTATTGAGAGCTATAAACACCCCTTTTCCTGGTCAGTTTTCCTCTTCATCATTACACAGTGAAATGACAAATGCCTTTGAGATAGATCTTAAAAATATACGTTCAAGAAAACAGAGAGACAAGGAATTTCTGTGCAGATTTATAAAGCAACTGAAAAAAGAGACAGCTGGTAAGCCTCAATAGTAATGATTATACACACGTATGCACGCACACAGGCAGATAAAACCACATGCATAAAAATGGTGAATAAATACAATGATAAACTAACTGAGAAAAAGAAAGGCTAGTGATGGTTACAGAAAAAGTGATTACAGTATTTGTTTGTGCTAGAAAGGAGAGACAGAACAGCAACTATTCATGACATTAAAGGAGAAAGTTATTTAGGAGGAACAATAAACTGACTAAAAAACCCAACTCAGGCTATTTATAAATTAACTAATATGTAAAAGTATTATTTGTTCAATTCCAAACAATACAAACTGTCTCACCTAATTCCTAATTGTTTGTAGACCAATTTAAAAAAAATAATCTGATGTTACAATCTTGGCTAAGCTCCCTATTTGGATACTCATCAGACTGCTGTATTAGACCTAACCTTGGATCCCATATGTTTTTAAACTTATCTAGATTGACATTGGCTTTGTGTCTAGTCTTTCAGGCACACTCCCAAAGCACAGACTCCTGTACCTGTACCCTTCCACATGTTGTGGAAACCCACAGCAGCAGCCACACTTCTATTTTCAGTGCTCTCCCTCAGTCCAAGCTCGTGTAGGTATGTCTGGCCAAACCGAAAATTCACTTTCTGCTCCTAGGGCAAACATAGCTTGTGAGTCTGGCTGTTTCTTCCTTCTCCTTCGTGTTGCCTGGGTGCCAGCTATAGGGACACTGCGAGTACACAGGAGTGTCTTCCTGCCACCCCTCACCCCCTCCCCACACCCGCCCCACCGTTGCCCAAAGCAATAGCAGACCATCAGGGCCAGAAGGAGTAATTGCAGGAAGAGTCCATCTCAGGTTCTGCAGCCCCCCGAAGGATCACGCTCACTCTGGGGGGAGGGAACATCTGTAATTAAGTTGGTACGTAGGAGTTAAAGGGGATGGAGTGTAATCAGTGAGGCTGAAATCTTCAAAAGAGATAGCTGCCCAAACTCTGTGAAACCTCTATTGACCATATGCAAACAGATTTTTCAGAGACTTATAACTTGGCCAAATTTGGGCAAATTTTCACAGGGATGGCAAAAGGTACACCGCAACACAAAGACCACCCCCCTCCTAAATTTCAGGATCCTGTTCATTGAGGAACTAGAGCTTTTAAACAAACCGGATATTTTTTTTTTCTAATATGAACAGAAAAACATTTTCCCCTAAAATCATTCCCAGAAATAGCTGAGCTATTTTAGATGAAACATCGAGGGGAGGCAAGCCTGCAGCATGGAAAATTTCAGCCCAAACAGTTTAAGTCTGGAAAAGTTTTTCTCAACTGAAAACATGGTCTATCATGGAAAGCGTCAGTCAGTCTTAACTATGGGCATCACTATCTATGCCATCTATTATAAAAAAAAGTTTTTACAATTTAGGACTAAAGAGGTGTATGCATAACCCAAGAGTTTTAATTAAGCGGATTGTTTGGGTAACTGCAGAAATTCCCTATCAAGCACTTGGACACTGTTGAATTTTAAGCTATATCAAGTGTTGAGTATATGATTTTTTCATTTTTAAAAGCAATCCGTAAACAGATTGTATCAAAGAGAATCATGAATATGAACAAACCCAAAAGCAGAAAAAAACATGTTAAATGAAAGTGTAGTTAAGTAGTGCAACCGCAGTGCATCTATCAAGAGAACACTATCTAGGAAGATGGGGAAAACAGAACAAAGGCGGCAGATGGTAGTGACTGTGAGATTTAATTTTCAGAAACATACAAGGTGCATGGGAATGTATAGCAGACACACAAACCCTCATGTTTTATTCCCTCTAGAGGACACATTACTATAACTCAGCAAACTCTTGGCAGAAGCTGAACTGAAGCCAATTATTTTGATGTATGAAACAATGTAGGAAACAAACAATGACAGTCAGCAATGGAACAGAGGTCTGAAAATTAAGGTAAGAAGTAACTTAGAAAGTATCCACAAACTTTTTAAAAAATATATAGCAGTGTCAGTACTTCATGTATTGAATGACCCAAAGTAATCTTGAGAAACTTACTTGTCCTCATTATCATCTTGCAAGAGATTGCAATGTCAATTCATTAACGATGAATGACCAGCTCACACTTGGTATGATATTGCAGCAAGCAGTCTGCTGAGGTGACAACTAGTATCAGAGTGTTGGAAACTGAAGCCTATATAGAGAAGTGAGGTAACTCCAAAATTACTATTAAAAATATTACAGTTTTGTAGCATTTCCAACACTTATACCATACATAACACAAAATTAAAGAGAAAACTTTGCCACAAAATGCAATATTTTAAAATAATTAGCCTTACCAAACCAACTTTACAGTGTGGTGGCCTCATCACAAATAGAAAGCATCCAGAACTATCTAGCCTGAGCTAGCCATCCACAGCAATCTACAGCTTTTAGACCTATAGAAAAAAAAATGTGTGTCTAATGTTCCATCAGCATGGAAGTATGTCCTCTGGAATAGTAGCCAAATCATGAAGGAGCATATATCTGGCACGTAAATATGTTTCAATATCGGCTACAAAAGTGCAATGCAAATACTTGTTCTCACTTTCTGGTGTATCTCCTGTAAATGTAAACAAACGTGTTTCTCTTAGCTATTAGCTAAACAAGAAACAGGACTGAGTGAACTTGAAGGCTCTGAAGTTTTACATTGTTTTGTTTTTGAGTGCATTATGTAACAAAAAAAAATCTACATTATTGTGAAAGTGCAACTTACAAAAGTAATTTCATTACGATACTTGTATGAGGTGAATTGAAAAATACTATTTCTTTTGTTCATCATTTTTACAGTATTTAGTTGCATGCTGTGGATGAAGAGAACTCGCAGTCAAGCTATTTCACAGTGTAGTACAGGGATCAGCAACCTTGGCACGCGGGACCGCAAGGTAAGCACCTTTAGCAGGTCCTGCCACTTTGTTTACCTGGCGGTTCACCGACTGCGGCTCCCACTGGCCACAGTTTGCCGTCACTGTCCAATGGTCCCGCAGCCCCCCATTGGACCGGGAGGGCAAACTGCGGCCAGTGGGAGCTGTGGTCGGCGAATCGCCAGGTAAACAAAGTGGCAGGACCTGCTAAAGGTGCTTACCTTGCGGTCCCGCGTGCCAAGGTTGCCGATCCCTAGTGTAGTGAGATGAGGCCCTGAAACGTAAACTCTTGTATCAGAGGACTGGTATGAGTCCTGAAGCCTGAACCGAAGTACTAGTTATGACTCCACTAAGCAAAGCTGGGCTGTGAGCCAGAGACAGGCCCTCCTCACAGAAAAGGGCTGCTAGAAGTACTAACAAGAGGAACGTCTGCCAAGATGGCACCAGGACATCCTGGTAAGAAAACACTCCACATGTAGAACAAGGAAAAGCCAGGTGAATCCTAAAGACAGGGTCAAAAGGACAGTATGATGGATAGACTTGTTTGTTTGAACCAACATGTACCAGGGGTGAGGCAGCACCCTAATGACGCATTGAGGTGCAGCCCCATTACGCAATAGGGACGAGTAATCTGTTCTGCACCTGTATAAGAATAGGTCCCGGAGTGCACATTTCTGGCCAGCCTAGGGGGCAGTGGAAAAGTCCCACCACTGACTGAGCTGTGTCCATTGTCAGGGAGCACATATGTAGTAGCAGACCCGTCGATATCTAATCCAGCTGAAGCTAGATGCTGTGTTTCGTTCACCAATAAACCTAGCCGGGTGCCTTCATATCTTACTAGAGTCTGTGGTCTTTGGTGGTTCTCTCGGGGTTTGCTGCATCAGTTATCTGCGCAGAGCTGGGGCAGCACACAGAGGGAACATGCATGCAGCCAACTGGTATCATCATTGAACAAGAGCAGAGCACCACACCGGTAGCTACTGACAACACATAGCATATTTTAAGACCAACAAAGCCTTTTCATTCTGGATTTATTCTCTTTGTAAGGATCATAGCTCATTTTTACATGCAATTTGTGTACTCTAAGAAGGGGTTTTTGGTAACTTACTCATTTGATACTCTAATAGCAGATGAGTTACTTGTGTAACACTACTCTAGATTCTTAACTAAATTCTGGCACTTCAGTGTACGAAACCTGAACATCCAGATGTTTGTAAACATATCTTTTTCAAAAGAGGGGATGTCCCATGTGCAAACCCATGCACAAATCCAGTATTTGTGTTCTCAAACTATCAATGATTTGCCTCACTGGATATCCAAGTGCACAAATATTTAAGTTGCACATACAGTCACAGTAACTGCATGCTTTAATGAAGTACACAACCGTGCACAAGCCTGAGTTTCTGCCTTTTAGAAAATTAGGCCCTTAATACAGCTCTGAAGTTTCTCAGCTCTCTTCCATGCCTAAATCCTTTTGTCCCAAAATTGGATTTAACCGTGCAGGAAGTTTAAAATTTGTGACCATTAACAAATAATACTTACATTTGTTTCCTGTCAGTGTATTTTTTATGTATTAGTTTTATGTACTAAATATTTTTTATGTCTATACCAATAAAAATACAATAAAATTATAAAATAACCAACTGATATCCTAAGACAGAAAGCACAAAAGCAAGACTAGTTTTCTCCAGTGCTGTCCAACCATTTTACAGTACTAATCATGGCATCTTGTAATATAAGGGCCAGTCCCACATATACTTACTACTGGGCAAAATGCTTACAATTGTAAGAAGTTCTTTGAAAGTCAACAGGAGTATGAATTATACCTGATCAGAACCATCTGTAGGTTCAGGCCCTAACACAGAGATGGTGGGACAATAGGTAACACACACAGCCCTTAAAAAGCTCAGTTTTTAATAGGAAGGAAGAAACAAGCATGTTTAGAGCTAAGTCATATACTCTACTTAAATTACACAATATTTAAGGATGCATATATTATGCATTTTATCTACCGTCACATGTCATTCATTCATTCATTCATTGCTTCATATACATTGCTACAGGATGTACTTAACCAGCTTCTTGGTTGGTGAACTGCATTATCTTCAATGGAGTTATACTGATTTATACCAGTTTACAACATACTATGTCATAATTTAAGTAGAGTACAGGATTTTAAAGTGTCAAACCTATGACATACATTATACATAAAATTTCCTTATTGATTTTTTAATTTCTTGGCTGGTCAATAGAATTTGTCCTTACAGAACAAAAAAGGAATATTTATGCTCTAATTTAATTTTTGTTTTAACTACTAGGTCCACTTAAAACTAGAAAAATTGCTACCTTTTGAGGGGCCAAAATCCTCTGCCTGAACTTTTCAATTGTATCTTGACCTGCAGCAGTCCATGCACTGACAAATGCTTCTGCTTTGTCTTGATCAAGGTGAATACTCTCCAGCTGCTGTCGCAGAATAGCTGGTTTCAGGTTATGGTAGACTGCCTGCATAGCAGAAAAGAAGAGTTAAATCCATTTTGATACATGCAACTTAAGTGCTTCTCTTAACTACTATTCTAAATAGGGATGCTCTTCTCTATAGAAATCTAAATCATTCCTTTTTTCAGTCTAAAATAAAGCACTCTGTTAATAGAAGACAAAAATGTGTTGCATGATACTTTGATCCTGGGAGCACCTCAATGCCAGTTGCCACCATATTGGATCTTGCATCAGGCCTGACACACTCATTACATCCAACACACTGTTGTCATAATATTATCTAAAAGGTTTCATGAAAGGTATCTTACGTAAACTGCTGACATGCAGGTGCCAAAAATCACTGTGTGGTATACATACATGTTGTATACAAAGTTGTGTGTGCGCTGTATTTGGGCATAAATCCAGCTTTGTCCTAGACAAAGGAACGTGTATTTACCGGTCTGACTGGCTTGCTTCCAACCAGAGGACAACAGAAGTATATTTACATTAAAGTGTATATTTACATTTACAACAAAGACATCAAGCTAACAAGCAGGGGAGAAAACAGTATAGTAATCACATCTGGGGGACAGAAACTGCATCCCAAGAAGCCTTCCTGGCTCTTGAGGCAGAGAAAATGGACATTGGAAAATATAAGGAGAGCAAAAAGCCATTGGAGTTACCTGTCTCTTTGGGGACATAAGGTACAGCACCCTCTGAGCCTGTGAAAATTGGATTGCCTACTCCAGAGGCTAAGGACATTGGTAACTTAATGCACATAAGAAAACTGCTTAGGCAGAGACTGTAACTTGCTAAAATTAAGTTTTAGTCATTGGAAAACATGTTTTATTTTGTTTTCCTTGTAATCAAACCTGTCTCTTTTTCTCTTGCTTAGCATCACTTAAAACTCTATTCTTTGTTAATAAGCTTATTCTTGTTTTACTACGAAACCATCTCATTTTGGTGTATTAAAGTGCATTGTGAATTTTCAGCTAACCTAACCAGATGATGCATTCTGTTTCTTTGGAGGTAAAAAACTTAATTTTTATGAGTGTCCAGTGACCAGATGGACACTGCAGAGAGACATCTCTGGGGAGTTCAGGTTCACTGATTGTTACCTGCAAGGCAAGGTTTGGACTGGCAGAGTCTTTAAGAGTTTGCTGACTAGGCAGACAGGCTAGTATGCAAGGCAGACAACACATAGCCTGGCAGTAGCAAAGTTCTCACTCTCTCTTGGACAGAGGGATAACACAGTAGAGCTCAGCTCTGGTTGTCTTGAGCAGAACGTCACCATTACATTTTTTCAAAACTATTATTTTCCACGGGTGGGTATTATTATTATGCAAAGCAAAAAAAGTTACAATGGCCAAGATATCTTTCCATCCATTAAAAATAAGTGTTCTATTCTTTACGTCTTACTATATTATCTTGGCACTTCTTCATGGAAACAAAAAAGAAAGTGAAGCCAAAAACTATTTTTAACATTTTCTGTCTTTCTTTCCCAAACTGACCTTTTCCTAAGATTTTATTATTTCTTTATATGAGTAAAGTACAATCCAGCACAGAAGCATTTTGACTGAGTTTATTTACTGACAAAAATATTCACACTTTCTATAAGAACAATATTAAACACTTAACTTAGAGAAGCAATTTAGCCAAAATGTATGCAAAACATTGATCCAAACTGCAGGCCCAAGCCTGCAAATTTGTATTCATAAAAGTAGTTCCACTTAAATGGGATGACTCTTGTGAATAAAGACTGCTTACGTAAGCGTATAAGAACACAAGAACAGCCATACAGAGGTCCATCTAGCCCAGTATCCTGTCTTCTGACGGAGGCCAATACCAGGTGCCACGGGGGAATGAACAGAACCATCAAGTGATCTATTCCCAGCTTCTGGCAAACAGAGGCTAGGGACACCATCCCTATCCATCCTGGCTAATAGCCATTGATGAACCTATCCTCCATGAACTTATCTAGCTCTTTTTGGAATCCTGTTATAGTCTTGGCCTTCACAACATCCCTCTGGCAAGGAGTTCCACAGGTGACTGTGCGATGTGTGAAAAAATACTTTCTTTTGTTTTAAATCTGCTGCCTATTAATTTCATTTGGTGACCCCTAGTTCTTGTGTTATGCAAAGGAACAAACAACACTTCCTTATTTACTTTCTCCACACCAGTCCTGATTTTATAAACCTCTATCATATCCTCCCTTATTCATCTCTTTTCCAAAGTCCCAGTCTTATTAATCTCTCCTCATCTGGAAGCCGTTCCATACCCCTAATGATTTTTGTTGCCTTTTCTGAACCTTTTCCAATTCCAATATATCTTTTTTGCTATTACTTTTTGAGTTTTTGACTAGCTGACGTTCAAATTCTTTTTTGGTCTTCCTAAATATATTTTTACACATCATTTGCCAGAGTTTATACTCCTTTCTATTTTCCTCACTTGGATTTAACTTTCATTTTTTAAATAGAGCTTAAATGATTGATATCTAAAGTCAAAGTTATTGCAGAGTAACTTATTGTACAATAATATGAAATGTTCATCTAAAACATTATCAGGGAAGAAAGTTTCACAGTTTTGCAAATGGTGGTGGTATCTAAATATTGTATGCACCATTTTAAAGTATGTCAATGTATTTAGTGGCTTAGATTTTTTGCCACTCACAACAGCAAATGTTGCTGGTGCCCCCACAAGCACCTGAGGTCCAAAAAAATGTTAAAAAAGCTCAAAGTGATGTGATATGCCCCAGGAAGTTGGGGTCCAAGGCCCCTAAGACTGGCTCTAGTACTTAGGGCCAGATTCCGATACTTTTGATACATAGCACCTTACTCCATGAGTTCTCCCATTGACTTCAACAGAAACAGGGTTGTATCTGTGAAGTTTGATTCTGCTCAGTGTGAGAGGATCACAAGCTGATGCTCAGAGATGTGTTGATAAGAACAGGATACAGACTGAGGGTAAGCTTCTACTCCCCTTTACTCACATTAAGTAGACCCTTGCTCCTCAAGTACAACCCTGATTTCAATGAGACTACTTGCCAAGTAAGATACTCTGGAATATTAGTAAAAGGAGGCAGAATCAAATCTTGAATAAATAAATAGCATGACTGTGATATTTGTTTGCAGGAGGTGTCTATTTTAACTTGCTCTGTATAATCATTTTTCTACCAAACAAGCATTATGTTTCAAATATTTAACAATTCATACTGACAAAAATGATACCTGTTCCAAAATAAATGATATAGTTTCAAGGACTAAATGAAGATCTTGCTTCTCCACTGAAAACGCAGCTTGAAGTTTTTCTTCCTCCTCTTCACTGAAACTGCTCTCAGCCTGAAGTACAAATATGGGTTTATTCCTGATATTCCATCTGCCATCCAAAATTCATTCTCCAGAAGGCAAGTTTAGTTAAAACATTAAAGAGTTCTGGGTTTTGTTTGTTTTTAAATGGGAGAGGAAAAAGAAATGTTGTGAAAGGAAAAAAATATATAAGGACACCAAGAGCCTGACCAAAAACCCACTGACTTCAGTGAGCCTCTCCATTGCTTTTAATGGGCTAATGATCTGGCCTTTATGAAATATGCATACAAGTTCACACTTCTTCTCTCTGTATATAAACGTATTTGAAATTACCATGCAAAAAAAATCTTTTGACCACGTTTGATAATATGCATTATGTAGGAAAAGTTACATATTTATATTTGACAATACAAACCAGTGACAAGTGTATAATTATTATACACTGTTGTCACTATTATTTATTATACACTGTTGTCACTATTATTATTACCAGTGACAACAGTGCATAATTTATTATTTGTAAATTATAATTTGTAGCAACTGCATCTTTAGCTAAACACTGGCTCTTGGTGGCTCTTTGTGCCCAGTCTTTCCTTTATGCTACTACCAAACAAAGCTTCTATTTTATTAGATCTTTAGGTTTCATCTTGCATATTGAGCAAGGAAGCAATGTCAAATAACAGAAAAAATACATTTCCTCCCCCACAGAAAAAGTGTGTTTATTTTCCTCCACCAGATGTTGATACTAATTGCCACTCAGAACAAGATATACCTCTGTGGAGAAAAAAAGGGTGTAATTTTTCCATAATTTGAAATAATGTGTATGTTAAACATGCAAGACAAAATCTAAAGGTTTAAGAAAACAGTATCTTATTACATGATTTTAAAAAGCATAAAATACACTGTAACTGGTATGAAATATTCATTATAGTTTTAAAATGTATTAAAGGGTGAGGGATAAGGGGTCATTGTCATATACAAACCTTTAGATGAAGCTTTTGAAGGATGCGGGAGAGTAATCGTGGAAATTTGGCTGTGTCTATCATGTTAATGAGCAACACTGCTTTTTTGATGCTAAATAAAATGAAAGAGATTGGGTAAGTTTCCTAAGGTAAACATATTGGCTTTAAACAATGCAGTTCAGATATTTTTGTTTTCCAATGTTTCACACACTAAGAACATCAGCGCTTCTGGCTTCTAATCTAAATTGATTTGATACTTGAAAATCAATTTATAAAAATTCCCAGTGAGAATAACAGAACCATTGTCCAAGTAAGAATGAAAACAGGAATAGTCCCATCTTCCAATTAAACCAGACAGAGCTCACACCCGGGGTGCCTCAGCCCAGCCGGCTGTATGATACTGACAGGGTCACACTGCCCCATTAGTGGAGAAACCCACATGCTAGAAACCTCCAGAGGTGCAGGACTGACCCACTGGGGACACAGGCCAGTGCCCACCCGCACACTGGGGAATGGGGTCCCAGCACAGGTGTCCCAGAGTTTGGGGGAGTCCCAGTCCCGGTGCCCTCGGCACACTGGGGAGTTGGGGGGGGGTCCCAGTCCCGGTGCCCTCGGCACACTGGGGAGTTGGGGGGGGGTCCCAGTCCCGGTGCCCTCGGCACACTGGGGAGTTGGGGGGGGGGGGGGCCCGTCCCCGTGGCCGGGGCGGGGGGGGACGGTGGGGGGGGGGGCCCCAGTCCCGGTGCCCTCGGCACACTGGGGAGTTGGGGGGGGTCCCAGTCCCGGTGTCAGGCTGGGGCGAGCCGGTGACGCGGGCTCTCCCGGCTCCACCCTCCCCGCCGGGCCGGGACTCCGCTCTCTGCCGGGCGGTCCGTACCTGCCGCTCTCGGGAATGATGGGCGCTGCCATCCCGGCCGCCACTGCCTGGTTCCGCTGCCAGCGCCCAGCAAGGGGGAGAAGCGGGACGGACGGGAGCCCGGCAGGCTCAGACGGCCCCGCCCCCACTCCCGGGCGGCGCTATGGGCGGCCCTTGCCGGCCCGCCCCCTCCGCCAGGGAGGATCCCGGGCTCGCTGCCCGGCGGGAGGAGCCAGGGTGTGGGGCCCGCAGTCCGCTCCGGGGGCGCCGGGCGTTTGATTTCGGGGTCAGCACCGACCCCGGCAGAGCCGAGGCCGAGTGTGAGGTCTCCGCTGTCCCGGAACCTGAGAGCGGCCGGCCCGGCCGGGCCGGGAGGTTTAATAATCGCGGGGGAATCCGGTGTTTACACAGCTCGACGCCGCTCTCTGGGTTTGACACCAGCCCCGACACTGATGGGCAAAATGACTTTCAACCAGAGGGAAATTGACTCGACTGGTTTCCAGTGTCCAAGCTGCGGGGAATGGAAACGCAGCCCGTCCGTTTCAAAAGGCGATTGCATTCTAAAAATGCCCTACACTGATTTCATCTAAGGCCTTGTTTAGATTCGGATTTAAAGATGTTGCTAGCACATGTTAACTGACAGTTTGAGCCTGCACCCCAACCCCCTGCCCTGAGCCCCCTCCCACACTCCGCACCCCCTCCTGCACTCCCACTCCTTGCCCGGAGTCTCTTTCCTGCACACCCTCCCACACCCTAACCCCCTTCCCCAGCCCTACATTCATGGCCTTGCGTACAATTTCCCTACCCAGATGTGGCTCTCAGGCAAAAAGTTTGTCCACCCCTGACATAACATCAGCATTTTACCCCCTACCCAGAAGCACACATGCCACCATTGAAGCAATATTTTCTAACCCACTAGCACCAAATGAATGTATTTTTATTTTAGATTTATAAAATAAGCGATTATAAAGCCTGGGTGCATTTATTATAATTAAAAAAAATGAAAAAGCTGGAAAGAACAGTTAAATGTGGTTGAAAAGGTTTGTGAGAAATTACCAGAAAGGACTTGCCTGTAGATTGTAGAGACAATGATTTCAGAAAGAAGGCTGAAGTTGTTTGGACATGCTGTAGGGATGTCAAGAAACTATATTACTAGACAAGCCCTTGATTGAACTCCTCTTGTGGGCAGAAAAGAGGAGGATGACACGTAAGAAAACCATTGAGAAAGATGCTGCTGTCATGGGAACAGACTATAACAGAGCAAAGAACATAGCATTAGACAAATGCAGGTGGAAAGACTGGGTTACCTTCTGTCAGAAGTCACAACCGCATCTAATATATAATAAATAACAATAGGAATTTTGCCATTAACTTCAGTGGGGCCAGAATTTCATCCATTATTTTTTAAAGGATAGTGGTCATTTAAGTAAATCCTTTGTTCAGAACAGAATTCAGTATATACTGCTCTCCAGATAAAAAGTCTGAGGGTTTGGTTACACTGGCACTTTATATTGCAACAGAGCTTCCCAGAGCTTTCTACCTTACTACTCGTCCACACTGGCAGGGCACGTAGAGCGCTATTAGTCCGTGGCTGTAGTGGTCCTTGTAATCCTCCTTGCCAGAGGATTAACAGCTGTTGTATATTGGGTGATATGCTTTAGCTCCAGTGTAAACGGGTAGTAACAATACTGTGCTTTGAATGATCTCTGGAAATGCCCCCAATCTACTTAAGTCAATTGACATCTCTTCCCTTTGTTTTGAACTGGGCTGGAGAAATGCGGAAGTACATTTTCAGAGCTTATCTGTAACTGGGCAAATCAACAAAGCAAATGTTTACCGAGCGAGAAGCAGAAGATTAGGAGGATCTGCATTTAAAAGACAGCATGCTGACACACTCTCAGCACTCCAAAAATCCCTTCACTATCTTCCTTCACGTACACACAACACACTCCACCTCACCCCGCTTGTTTGAAAAGCACATTGTAGCCAGCTGAATGCTGGGATAGCTGCCAATAATGCACCACTCCCAGTGCCGCTGCAAGAGCCACAAATGTGGCCACGCCAGTGCAGTTGCGGCTGTCAGTGTGGACACGCTGGACCGCTTTCCGTAGAGCTGTATCCGAAGGCGAGTACAATCGAAAGCACTATAAAGCTGCAAGTGTAACCAAGCCCTTAGTAAAACCACTGATCTTACCCCAACAGAGGAATTGAGGGAATAACAGAATCCCCACCAAATATATTAGCAGGATTTAAATCCACAAGCTCCTTTATGAAAGTTAACTATTTTTTCAAGCTATCCTATAAAAGATAATTTCAATCTAGTTCAGGTATTACATATACCCCACAATCTCCCTGACAGTTCTGGGTTCACAGTTATATTTTCCGGTGTCTAAAATGTTTTTCTCTTACCTATTACTGTATGAAAGACCCACAGAAATAACAGGGGAAACTGATTAGAGAGAATAAACAGTGAAACTATTTATACTCAAAGGCTGTCAAATACACAAAGTAAAACTGAAAAGAGAAAAAAATCAATTTTTTCCTCATGTCTTTCATTTATACTAATTTTAGGTGTTTCATGTACCAGTAATAGGTTAAAAACTTCAGACATAAGTGGGATTTTTTAAATTGACAGTGTCCTTTGAATATGGTAGTTATTTTTCTTGGGTTGAAAAACATGATAAAAAATTGCTCACCTATTCAAGTGATTTATTCATGCACTGTGATTAACAGATATTTTCAAAATTGTCCAAAGGCACGTTCCACCATTTAATAGTATATCAATCCATGAATTGCCCAGCTTTGTTGCTCTAGATGTACTGCTGTAGAGCTTGAAGTGAATGGCCTGTGGTGAGGTGTTTTAATCCATCTAGAGAAATCTTATGCAGGATCAGGGTCCTAGGCATTATTTTAGGGAATTTAGCTGAACTTAGCTAATGAACATTGGGCTTCTAAATCTCTTGAACAGTTCTTTAAATCTCATTCTCCATCACCACCTATGCCTTACCCTTCTCAGGTATAGAATCATAAATTCTGTTCCGTTGTAGGCTGTGATGTACAAGTACCAATAGACTCTTAAATACTGTTTTCCTATCATTTGTACAGAAATGTGTTACAGCCTGTTATCATTCAACTTCTCAGTTAGAATTCATGCAGAAATTTCCTTTGTGATTTTTAATTTTTAAAATACTCCTACAGGACATAGAGGAAATGTGCATAATTAAAGAATGCTTTGAAAATGTCCATATTCATCCCTATTTCCAGCTCCAAAGTATCTTTTGGATCTTCCCCTCCCACAATTTGTTCTTCTCATATTCATTCTGTACTCCTTCTCTTTTCCTATTTTCCTAGCCCCTCATTTATCTTTCATCACTTGCCCTCTTCTGGCATTTTTCCTTATTTTTGAAGCATACACTTGTACTCCTTATCTTGAACTCACTTTGTATCTTTATAGTTCCAAATGTACACACATGAATTTATTGAACTACTTAAAAATTGTTTTCAGTATGCCATTTGTATAATGCACCTGGGCCTAAAGATTGACTGTGTAATCATCCTTCTACTAAATACAAATAAAATAATGTTTCATATGAACTTTCTCTTACTGCAACTAATTATGTAGCAAATGGTTTGTGCAAAAGCATCTAGCAAACTATAAAGTTGTGAAGCAAGAGATGGGACTGAAAACAGCTACTAGGATTACCATGTTGTTATGGAACACATACAACCTTATATAGTTGGAGCTCAAAATCTAACTGAAAAAAAATCTAGTAAAACACATCTTAAGTATATCCTCATTTTGGCCATGTACATTATAAACAAGTGTTGCCATTGTTGGTTTCTGTTGATGAACTATATATTATGCATATTTTATGGGCTAGATTCTACTACCCTTATGCTGAGTTATACCCTACTCTTTGAATAATTCCACTTAACTCAATGAGACTACTTATAGAGTAAGATACTACACATGCAATGTGTACAAGGGTACTAGAATGTGGCCTTATGTAAATAATCACTGTGGATTTCTAGGACTATGTTATGCATCTTTTACCCATGCAGGTATGCACTTACTCACATGACTAGTCCCTTTAACATCAGTGGGACTATTCAAGTGAGTCAGTGCTTCACAATGTAAGGGTTGCATAATCTAACCCTCTATAATCAAGAGCAGTATCTGCAGACAATAATTTGTTCATAATGTGAACCTACATGTAAGACATGATCTTATGAGGGACCAAGGTCCATACACTCCCACCTGAATAGAGATGGAAGGAGCTCAGTACCATGCAGGATCTGGCCCTAAGAAAACAATACAATTACTTTTATGGATGGAAAGAAAGAGAAAAAACCTTTGCATGTT
Source organism: Dermatemys mawii (assembly GCA_007922305.1). NCBI lineage: Eukaryota > Metazoa > Chordata > Testudines > Dermatemydidae > Dermatemys > Dermatemys mawii. Next base: position 9,734,587 of record ML677336.1, on the reverse strand, counting down.
TCATGCCAAGGTCAGAATCAGAGTTGCCGAAGGGCCAGTTTTACACTGTAACAAATGTACAAAGGGTGCTGTTAGCCCAAATTCCACACATCTGCTTTTCAAGTAGAATGAGATCAGATATGGGTTACTGAAGCATGCATAATTTATACGAAAATGCTAAAGATTGTCTAATGTGCCAAAGTGAGGATCTACAGACTAAGCATTGTCTTTGTTACAAGATAAGAAATTGAACAGAACTAGAATATTATGATTCTGGTGAAACTATTTGTCCGGGGCATGTCTCAAGTTCTGTTGGTTTGGGGCTAGAGTCCTTAATATGGTTTGGAAATAGTGCTTGAGCTCAGTTTTGATTTGTTAGAGGGTGTTAAAGGGATCAAGAGAGTTGCCTGAAAAAGGCTTCAAAGCATAATTTTTTTTTACTGCAGAGTCTGGTGAACATTAACTATAAAGTTCATTCCTCAACAGATGCTGACATGTATAAGTTCAATAACAGGACGGATTCATTTTCCTCTAAATGATGGAGTGGATCTGACTGGCTTCTAGCCAATACACAGAAGTTTATTTTAAACCAGAAGGAACGGGTTAGTGGTCTAAGCATAGGATTGAAATATCTAGACTCTCTGGAGCCACAGATTTGAATTCTCTCAAAGCTGACAGTCCTTCATCCTACTTAAGCACTATAAATAAAGTACCATACAATTTACTGGGTGAGGATCTTTGGGACAAGACTGTAAAATTAGACTCCATGTGGACAAGATCACATGACACTTTTCATATAAATAGGGGGGTCTCTATCACCTGCTGTTTTACAGTATGCCATAGACCATTTGGCTGCTACCCTCCACTCCAGAGGTGCTGGTGTATGTACAAACTGTCATTTAAAGTATTTTTGAAGCCTTAGGGTGGAAGGAATGGGCAAGATAATACTAAGCTCTAATAAATAACTTTTCACCCAGAGATCTCAAAGTGTTTAACAAAAAAAGATAAATATAAATATCTCAATTTTATAGATGGGAAAACTGAAGTAGAGAGAGGTGAAGTGACTTGCCCAAGATCATATAGTGAGTCAGTGGTGTTTTTACATGAGCTATAAAGAGCACAGTTTTTTTCTTTTTTGGTCTGCTTGTCATTTTAGTTGTAACTGAATTTTATAAATAATGTGCCAGATCTTCAGCTGGTGTAAGTCATAGCTCCAAATAGTGTTGTTACAATGATTTATTCTACAGATCTGGACATGTGATTAAATAGCAGTTATCTTCAATTGCTAACTATCCTCTACTAAATCTGATGGAATACAATGAAAATGTGCAGCTCCGACCCAAACATAACTGAATCACACAGGGGCTCTACTTTATTTGCCCAATTGTCAAGAACATAAAGAGTGGAATTTGCTTAGCTGGTCTTTGTGGCCATATAGAGTCTAGACAATGAAATGACCAAGCAAATGAGAATTTAGCAGAGAAAAGTCTGTGACGTGGCTGAAAAAATCCAGGAAGCAAGAGTTTTCTAATTCAGACACATGCAGTGAACAAATGAAAAGGACCTGATGAAGACAGCATGGCAGGAAGGAATGTAGTAAGGAGAATCTATGGAAAGCCAAGGAAGCAATGGGTGGCTGATTGGATTGCATCAAAAAAGATGGTAAGCAGAAGGACCTTAGTATTATCTCAGACAAAGATGGTGGATGCTTGCATGATGACCAACCCCAGATGATGGCATAAGATGATTGTGTGATATATCTTAATCAGTCTATATTTTTAATGTATCTGGGTTTTCATCTTTTTTTATCCATAGCGAGAACTCTGAGGCACTAGGAACTGTCAGAAAAGCAGTTGTGTGTGTACAGAACAGATATGCTAAGTATAATGACAGTATAACATACTGTTTAACTTCTTATAATTTGAAATGTGTCAGTGAAAGAGAGAGACAAAGTGTGTATGTGTGGACAGACATTGTGGGGTGGTCCAGAGGTCTCCTCCCCACTGTATTTTTTTAAATTAGCATTCTAGAACAAAGTTATTCCAAAGAGCATAATTGCTCTTTACAAGGATTTTTATAAGGCAAAAAAATATTTTGAACTATTATGAGAGGGGATGGTTTTGTAGGAGGCAGTAAAATCATCCAAACCTTCTCTTTAAATTGCTGACAGATTTTAACTAAAGATCACCTGCAAGTCCCCTCCAACTTAGTACTGAATATTTGACATTTAACTACACAAAGCCAATAGGCAAGTGCCTAGGTTTTGTTTCACTTTTGTTATTGCTTGTTCCTCACTATCAAATAATATGTGCTTGACGTTGTTTTGTTTTCTGCAACTGTGCTCATGTGAATTAAATTTGTGCACTGACTGCTGCTCATTCTGAATACAGGAAACATCATTTGGAAACAGGAAAAACCATCTTCAAATTGTGTTGTAGGTTCCTATGTACCATATTTTTTATTACCCTTTTTCTCCCTTCCCCTTCCTTTTTATTTTTTACAACCACTTGTTTCATACTCAAATTAGACTACAGCTCTTCAGACAGGAGTCGTCAGAGAGTCGATGCTAGCCACAGTACTGTGGATGCAGTCCACCAACTTAATGCGTTTAGTAGGAACATACACAATCGACTGTATAAAATCTCTTCCAAAAAATCAACTTCTATAAATTTGACCTAATTTCATACTGTGGACATACAAACACTGAGGGTATGTACCTAGCAGAATAGAGACAAAATCCATTTTAGAATTTCAGAGTGCTACTAGAAGACAAATAATGGGCCTGTAAATGGATTTCTTTGTAGATTTACATTATTTGGGTTTTTTAACCACTTGCTTCAGGGATTTACTTATGACGCTTAATCTGTGTCTAGCTGAATCTGCCCAAGAGAATGTTCATTTTTTTCCATTGCTCTGTGGCAGCATTGCCATGTAGACTGCCCCAAGGCTGAAAAATCCCAGGTTTCCAAGGTCCCCTGCTCAGCGGGAACCCAGTTATGTAGACTAATAGAAGCAGTGTAATGCCATAAATCACATCAATTAGGGCTGTCAAGTTATTAATCACGTGATTAATTGCACTGATAACAAATGGTTTTCTACTTATAAATATTTTAGATGGTTTTCTACATTTTCAAATATATTGATTTCAATTACAACACAATGCAAAGTGTACAGTGCTCACTTTTATATTTATTTTTGATTACAAGTATTCGCACTGTAAAAAAACAAAATAGTTTGTCAATTCGCCTAATACAAAGTGCTGTACTGCAATTTCTTTATCATGAAATTGAATTTACAAATGTAGGATTATGTACAAAAATACTGCATTCTAAAATAATGTAAAATTTTAGAACCTGCAAGTCTACTCAATCCCCTCCTTGTTCAGCCAATTGCTCAGACAAGTTTCTTTACATTTGCAGGAGATAATGCTGCCTGGGTCTTGAGTGAGGGAGATCTGTGACTCCAGTCACCCCCTGAGAGCAGTGCTCCTTCCTTCCTCTCTTCAGAGGAGAAGTTTGGCAAGGGGAGGGAATCTCTTACTGACTCTAGTCAAGGAGTTGGAGGTGGGAGACTGTCACCAAATGAGGCCTGGAGCACTGGGTAGTTCTCCGGCTTACCAGAGCAATCACTGAGATGGTCTGGTCAGGCTAGGTGGTCTTCTGTTTTTTGGAAACCAAAGGAGGTCTTTGTAGATTTAAGAGAAAGAGCTTCAGGTGGGATTCCCTCACTTTGGGGGGCCTTTTCAAAAAGGAGCAACATATAGAGCACTTGTGCTTCACCAAGGCAGAAGATGTAAAGTGTCCATCACTGATGAGAATTGCTGCCTCAGAGGAAGTTCAGGATTTGAATCTTGGAGATTTCAAATCCACCGTGTCCCATGGTGTCCAGTGCCACAGCACCTTCTGGGCATGAAGCCTTCTTTCTACTTTTCTTTATTGCAACAGGCTTAGAAGTACAAATTCAACTGTACTGACCTAAATAGTGTTATATACCTGCAACACTAACTACAACTAACAAACAAGGAAAGAATCACACAATGAGCAGACACGGACGCTGCAGGGGTTCTGGCTCACAGACACGAGTGGTAAGAAGGAACTGGAGGGCAGTTGTGGCTGCATTGCCATTTATGCCCTCAGCTACGGGACACCAGGGGGCATGTAGGGTGCAAGTGCAGCCCCAGTATGCGCACCAGGAGAAGCAGAATAAAGTGGAATCACTTGAAGAATGGATTTATCATACATCTGCATGTGTGAAAAAGTTAATGAGGAAAAACTGAATCAAAGCAATGTGATCCTCTTGTCTGACCACAGCATTCCTGACACCTGTAATTTTAGCAAGTGAAGACTTTGGAAGACCTTGTTAGCTGCCTCAGAAAAGTTGCCAAGGATTAAAGAGAATGAAATATATACTTGTTCTTAATGGTGAGGATTAAGGCACATTGGTGAGGCAGAGAAAGGCGCATGAGCACCGCCAACAGGTACTTTAGCCAAGTCAATCCGGTCCCTTTAACAAAACCAAAATTCACTTTTATTAAAGGTTAAAAAATGAAAAACATAGCTCAGTTACAAAAGCTAGAAGGAAAACATCATTCAGGGACAAAAAATGGTAACATGCTGATCACTTCACCAGCTTCAGTCTCAATTCTGTCATAAACCCATTTTCTATTACAGCGACACTCTGGTCCACATTTGTTTGAATTGCATTTAGGGCACGGATAGAAGCAACCCAGGCAGTTCTTCTCCAGGCAGTCACACAAATCCATGTTATTACAAAGCAGCCTGCCATGTTTGTCATACTTCTTCACAGTTCTGTTAGAGAAAAAAAAACAAACAAACAAACAGTGACCTTCAGAGAATATTTCAAACACTCTCAATGACTGAAGTAAGCTAAGGGGGGGCGGGGGGGGAAATCTACACAGGAGCAAGTACAGTACTTTCTTCTTGCAACATAGCGAACTGCCAATATAAAATTCTGATAATAGACAGTTATTAAATGTTAAGAAATACGTGCCACAAAAATAAGTCAGACTTCTGTTAAACTAAATAAAGAAAGTCTATTCAGTCTGTTAAACATTCATATTTCAACAAGGTCTATGAAAATTTGTTTTTTAATTTTGTGTATATGGAGTAAATGTCTCAATTTTAAAAGATAATAAATTAAATATACCATCTTACTTGTGTTTATAAAACAAATCTTGGTTCATCTTTGCCATAAGCTCTTTCTTCTTCTGCTCTCTAGTTTCAGGGTTGAAGTCAGCTACCTGAGGTCCTGGGTTTTGAAACGCTAAGCATTTTAGTTGCCGCTCTATTTGCTGCTATGAATGAACAATTGAAAGATTATAAACACCAAAGCTAGCCAGAATTTTCTTCTTTACTTCCATATGTTTGCTAGTTTTAATCATAATAAAAATATAAAAGGCCACAGTGATTGACATGCAAGGCAAAAACCTGACCTACTGTAGCAGTAGTCCCATTTGAAAACAGTTCATCCATCTATTAATTTTTTAACCAGTTATGGACAACACCCATTTTGTCAGCTAACAGAGGAGGACATAGCCTGAGATTTCCAGTTTTATGCAGGTGTTAATGAGGAGAAAGGAGGTGGGTAAGCGTGACATAACAGCCCCTCGGCTTGACATCACAACCTGCAAGCCAAGCTGCGATGTCCACACTGCTATTTTTAGTGTGCTGGATCAAGACCCATTAGTGCAAGTCTGTCTGCCAGACCTGGGAGGCTCTCTCACAGCTGCAGTGTAGTCATACCCAGAGAGCTCAGTTTGTAGTACCTCACCACAAAGATTATATTGGTTGTTTCTCTTGGTTTTTGAAAAAAAATTATTGCTGTGGACAGAAACACTCCCTTCTTGTAAAGGCCTAGCTAGAGTGAATTCAAGAACAGGAAAGAGGGTGCTCAACACTTGTGTTCATTTTCTGTCAGAGTGATTGGACCACATCATAAATGCCATCTAAGAAAGCAGACATTGCATTTTCTAAAATATTTTGCAGTTAGATACTGTTTTCCTTTGATTCAGAATGAGTTTCAAAAAAGAAGTTCCAACAGAAATAGAGTTGCTGAAAGATTTGATTTCTGCCTCTCAGTTATACACCCTTTCAAACTTTCCTAGTCCATTCACAATTCTGCCTGGGGCCTTTCTACTCTGTTCCTTGTTTATGTCTATGTTTCACAATCCCTACCAACTACCCAACCCATAAGATCTTTCTGACTGGTCCAGGCCCTCATCTGTGTTGTATTAGCTCTTCAAATTTTCCCCCCACGAACCTAATTTTGCAATCTTCAAGTTAGTTTTAGACAGTTCTTACAATATGAATATATCTCTCAAAATCTAAAAAAAATCTTTTAATAAGGATATTGCAACATTTTCAATTATTCTGAATATTCAAGAAAAGCATTATTTCAATATTAAACAATAAAAATGAAGGTCCACTAAAGTACACAATGTCCCTTTAAGGTAGTAATTCAATAGCCTACAATGTAAAAGAAACTACTGTCACTGTCCTAATCTGAGTTGGATCATTCCTTCCAGTCTCTGACTTGCCTCTGTCCCCTCACCTCCCCATGGCCTATTTCTTCAAGAAGAATCTGGGGGCAAGGAGAAGGTATGGAAGATCATTAGTGCAGAAAGAAAAATTTGCATGACTGAAGTGTTTAAAGAAAGGCATGGAGAAGAGTGGAGGAACCAAAGCAAACAATTCATAGAGATTGACAGTACTTTAGCAGGGTTATTTTATTGTATTTTTGTTGGAAATATGGATTTCCAATCGGATGAAACTGTTTGGCGGTGGGAGGAGAATGGAGAATAAGGCCCAATGTCCTACAACTTAGTTTGTCATTTACACCTGTACAATGCAATTGCAAGTGAGCATAAAATGTTACCAGTCAGAACAGTAGCATTTTACACCTACTTTTCACTCACTACACACGATATAGTAAAGGATGACACAAGGTGGTAACATTTGTTTGGGATTCTCAAGATTTCTAGAATAAAAAGTAGATTTTATTTGTAGATTGACCTCATACATAAATTGATGTGAATCAGCTTCCATTATCTTCATTGAAGACTCCACCATATTGTTTCGCTTACAGTCTAAATTAATTTTTTAACGACAATGTGCTTCCAGAGGAGGGGTCCAGTCATTATACACTGGTGGTAGCAGTGGGAGCTTAAGCAGATTCTTTGTTGTTGTGGCACATGTCCAATAGCCAACTGAAGGTCTTTTATTTGGAAGCTGGCTGACATCAGGAACTGAAAATTAAAACTACTGGCCTTCTGAAAGCAGAGAGACAACCTCATCAGCCGGCCACATGTAGACGTTTAAATTTTGTAGGTAGAAATTGGGTTTTACTCTTAAAATGCAGTCCCTACTCATAGGTTACAAACATTCCAACTGGAAGTAAATAATAGTCAACAATGGAGACTGGAATGTCAAATGCAAGGAATTCTTTTCAGAGCTCAGGGTAAAGTTAATTACAAAGATTACTTCCTGTTCAAAGGACTGTCTCACTTCCCTTCGTCCTCGCTTGCTAGAATTCTGAATGGCTCAAAACACTCTGCTAAGTACCTGCGCATGTATTGCTGTTATTTCACTCTTTGCCTTTACTTATATTTGCACATTTGCTCCAGCATTCTGATCAGTAAACAGTACTTCTAACATCATACCAGTTGCTTCTGTGCTATGTGACAATCCTTAGCAGGTGTGGCATATGCTTCTGCAGGTTCCTCAGAATTGCTTTTCTCAGTACAGTTTTCTTCCAAATGAAGACTCATTTCAAGACACTAAAAAAATGAAATATCAAAAACTGATCATGGTAAAGACATATATTCAGGTGTGAGAACCACAGACTTATTGCAGGGAGCTGGTCAAACTTTTAAATTGACCAGATGGCATCCATCTCAGACCTTCAAGGCATTCTGGACCCACATTCCTTCCTAAAAAAATGTGTCACTAACAGGTTCTAGTTTAGAAATGTTATTAAAATTCTGAAACAAACTAATATAAAACCTAGAAACATCACCAAAGATAAGCTATTATTAACTAAAAATAAAACACTGCCAAATCAAATAAAGATCAAATCAAACAAGGTAGTCTAAATATTGGATTGCAGTTAGGTCATCAAATTAATATAAAAAATAACTGATCCTCATATAAATTATAAGGAGTCTGAGAATGTGGTTTGCAGCTGGGTATATATCCTAATTAAAGAATTTTACCATGGTCAATCAAATGTGTAATTTGAATCTGGTTAAAAAAGGCTAATATTGAAACTAAATTACCACCTAATGTCTGAACCTCAATCTGAGCTAATTGCCCAGCTTCCTTTTAGACTTCAGTTCCCATGTGGAAGCTAACCTTTTCCTTCACTGTTCCCAGCACTGATACTATAATACAAACCTTTAACAGAACACTCTCCATAAGCAGAAGTTTAACAACTCTTATGTACTAGAAATTGCAGGTGACAATCTCAAGTCTCTCAAGACTTTTAAATACAGAGCACACTGTAATGAGTATCTTCATCAGTAAATATTTAGGACTGTTTAAACCTGGAGAACTTTTCTTTTTGGTGTTTTCCCCATGTGGGTTTTCTGGATGTCCATGCACACAGCCACACTTTCACTTCCACACCCTAAATAAGAAAATAAAAAGGCTAAGACCTCTCCCACTTACTAAAAACAAAAGACAAAAAAATAGAAAGGGAAAATAAGTTCAGCAGGCAAAACACTTCTCACTAACAGAACTTCTTTGGGTGCTGGAAGAGACTGGTCAAAGGCTTATCTGGCTGTTTATCATTCCAGAATCTTAAGGACTGATCGCTTTGGGCAAGCAAGTCATGGCATCAACAGTCTCCCTTTGATGTCTTGTTGACCAAAAAACCCACAGGCTTCTCACCCTTTACAGCAGGGGTAGGCAACCTATGGCACCCGTGGAGCTGATTTTTAGTGGCGCTCACACTGCCTGGGTCCTGGCCACCAGTCTAGGGGGGTGGGGAGCTCTGCATTTTAATTTAATTTTAAATGAAGCTTTACTTTACATACAATAGTTTAGTTGTATATTACAGACTTGCAGAAAGAGACCTTCTAAAAACATTAAAATGTACTACTGGCATGCAAAACCTTAATTTTTTAGGGTGAATAAATGAAGACTCGGCACATCACTTCTGAAAGGTTACCAACCCCTGATTTACAATGTTAATCACTCTGCCTTGAAGCTTTTCCTCCAAGGTCTTTAGACAAATCAGATGCAAAGCCTACTTTGGTGCTATGCAACTCGATCCAATCAACTTTTTATTGAGTTACTGTTAATAAGCATCAACTTGGAGAAGTCCTGCTTAAGCCAGCAATTTTAAAATATTCTGTATTTTCCATATTACAGAGACTGTTTGTCTGTGACCCTCCCGCAAAATATCAAAAATTCAGGCACACTATCGAATTAGACTACTATTAGACCACCACTGGGGAAACTGGTGTGGTCTTATCTGGATTCAGTGTCTCAAAAGGACATTATGGAAAATGGAAAATTCAGTATAAGTGTCCTATAAAAACAACAACTGGAAAAAACTCTGGCACAACTAGATTGAGTTACTCAACAATCAGCAAAAAAAAAACACCTCAATTTTACAATAAATGTCATCATCTTCAATTTTCTTATCTGATCTCAAAACAGACAATTGTTCTTATTCTTTTGTAACCAGAGCAAGTACTGCAATCTTCCTATTTTGGAACTGGGCTACAGACAATTTATCTTCTAAAATCTAATTATTAATACAGAAAAGGTACTCTAATGCTTATCAAGCTAGAATCCATTTAAAATAACAAATTTTAAATGTTGTATAAGATTTATTACCCATAAAAGCTAGTCATCTCACAGAGTACATATGATGAACTGTAATTGTAGTACATTAGTTTTAGCCTAACTTTTCAAACTTGGGCACCTAAACTTAGATACCTAAATCAATGTTTAAGCACATAAATGGTCAGACGTTCAGGTGCTGAGCACCAGCAGCAGTTAATTAAATGTTGTTATACATTATTTGTTATCTCTATTTTATTTAGTTAACTAAATATGGCTGTAAGTGCTTGATTTTAGGCACCAACATTTGAACAGTTTCATCTTAGTTCCTTTACCTTTTATTTACTGAAATAAACTAGTAAGGCTACTCTGCAGGGCAAGAATAATATTCCTCAAAAGATACTTAGGCTATTGTTCTGGGCTCACATTTTTAAATGATTCCTGAACTGTCAATAGTCATTTACATTTTTGCCATCTGAAATGTTTAAGCAGGACCCTACATTTATTATGTTTATACAGCTGCATAAGTGATCACGTAATTCTGCATTCTTCTGAAGTTACAGGTGAATTGAGCTCCACAGCCTAACCTTTCATTTAATCATAAAAAGTCTGTAGCTTAATATGGTTGTGAAGAAAACCTTCAAGATGTGAACCAGGTGCTACACGTGGAATGCCTTCTGCCTGAGTCTGTAAAGACAGCTAGAAACAATAACTTGGAAAGAAGATTCCACTTCTTCACAATGAAGTATTGTGTTTTGATATTCATTATGAAGCCGAGGGACCACAATTTAAATGACAACACTGTTAATTATTTCCTGCTAGTCTTTAAAGCAGAAAGATCAAGCTAATGTGCTCATCCATTGTTGCAGGAAGTAATGGCAGATTTTGAGGCAGAGTATATAAAACTGCTTCCCATATATTCCTATATGCCAAAAGCCTCAAGTGTCCCCTCAAAGAAGGTTTGATTCAATATCAACTTAAACAAACAACATCAGGGCATAATGTACAGGTTGAATGACTGGCATTGAGGAATAGAGAACTTGAGGGCAGTGCTGCATAATTCCAGGATCCCAGTTGCATAATTCAAAATTCTGCTGTGTAATTTTGATAAATACTCAAGTCTAGTTTCATCTTTTGCTATTCAGGAGCGGGAATGTTACAGTACAGCCACACAGCTTATTTTCAAGTGCAAAATGATGATCTCCAGACACTCCAACACATTTTGGGTAAATCATTCCATTAAGACATCAAAGAATAGCCATTTTAAGGAATTTTCACTAAGCTACTGAAACAATTGATTACTCTCTGGAATATAAAAAACACAAACCAACACTGTCACAAAGCAAATAGCAGCCATCGATATCCTACAGACGTGAAAAATACATGTACAGGTCCTCAACTTAACTTGCCACTAGGTGTCACTATTGTTCTACACAGGTAATACAAGGTCAGGGTCAAGCAATTTTTTCAAAGCTTTCATTGTGTAAGCAAATTAACTGGTATGGGTGCTACAGTTTGTCATATGTTATGGACCACCAAAAGATGTGTTGCAATAATATATGCTGCATTTCTATCATTCCAGACAGCAGCATAACAATTCACCAGTGTACTGGAGGCTCTAAATGGCAGGCGAGGTGAAAACTGTTAAACCCACAGTTTTTCATTTTGCACGATTTTTGCTTATAATTCTGTTAATCATAAAAGTAGACTCTTTATGACTAACATGCTAATAAAACACCCATGGACTCACTCACATAGACAGCCAACCAACACACTCACTCATTCTCTCCCCACTCCTCCATCGCTCACTGTCACTAGGGTGACCAGACAGCAAATGCGAAAAATCGGGATGAGGGTGAGGGGTAATAGGAGCCTATATTAAAAAAAACCCAAAATCGGGACAGTCCCTATAAAATTGGGACATTTGGTCACCCTGACTGTCACACACTCCCCCAGGGGATAAAGGGAGAGAGAACTGCACATGACTGATGCTGGTCTTGCCACTTAATGCACCTTTGGAAAGTGCTTTGAAGTCAGGGTGATGGGTGACTTCAGTATAGGAATCTGAATACAATAGAACCACCCGTGTGACATACACTGTTTGCACCCACCAAACACCCATTCATTTCTTCACCCCCTGCCTGCTGGGGAACATCTCAGCTCTCTCCCCAGTCTGCTGGAGATCTCTCTGCCCCTTATTTCCCCCTTGGGGCATCTCCAACGGCCCCCTCCATGTTGACGATCTTAAAGCCTTCCCCATCTGCTGACGGATCTCCCGGAGTGTCCCATGCTTAGGGTCTCTGGTGACACCTTGAAGACTAGCAGATTTATTTGGGCATAAGCTTTTGTGAGTAAAAAACCCTCACTTCTTCAGATGCAGGGAGTCAAAATTACAGATATGAGAAGTGGGGTTTTTTACCCAAGAAAGCTTATGCCCAAATAAATCTGTTAGTCTTTAAAGTGCCATCGGACTCCTCGTTGTTTTTGTGGATACACACTAACATGGCTACCTCTCTGATACTTGGGATCTCTGACACTTTGGGCTGGTCTTCACTAGGGGGTTGGATCGACTGCAGATACGCAACTTCAGCTACGTGAACAACATAGCTGAAGTTGGCGTATCTGCAGCCGACTTACCTGCCGTCCTCACGGCGGCGGCACACTCCACCGTCGACTCCAGCTTGCGCCTTTTGGCGAGCTGGAGTTACGGAGTCGACGGGGGCACCGCTGGCGATCAATTTATCGTGTCCTGACGAGACACGATAAATTGACCGCCAAAAGACCAATTGCTACCGCGCATAGTGAAGACAAGCCCTTTGGCACGGAGTGGTTTTAAGTCCTCCATATAGGGTCTCTCTGGTTATTTCCTCCTGGTCGTGGATGGTGTCTCAGATTTCCCCCCAATCCTGCTGCAACGGTCTCTCAAGGACCCCATCTCTGGGGTGGTTGTCTCCACACTGATTATGCCCCTCCCCTTCAGGGATCTCTCTTGAGACCCTTAGAGGGAGGGGAAGGGGCGCTGCTCTCTACTTTACCTGCCTTATTTTCCTCCTATAAGTGACTGCAGAGAGGAAAGGAGCTGAAAGAACCAGCAGAGAAGGCCGATGCCTTCAGCCTCCCTGCTTATAGCACCCCCTGAAGGGCAAGAGGAAGAAGCTGAGACATGGCAGGAAGAGCACTTGAGAGGCTGCCTTGCAGTGAGGTGAAAGGGCGGCCAGAAGAACAAAAGGAGCTGCTCCTTACCCAGATCTCTAACTCAATGGTTCTAATATCAACATTTTTCATACCAAGCCCTGCTTTTCCCTCCCTCAAGACATCCCTCCAATCTAGCCAGGGCTTCAAGCAGCATTGATGTCCCTTTGGATTCCATTTTGAAATCTGTGTGTACAAGGAAAGCAGTCAGTTCTATCCCACCTCCTATCCCACCTCCCTCTCAAAACACTGACTTTGCATACAACTTGATGTGAATAAGTATTTCATTGTTGTGAGCATGCATTTCTCAGTGTTACCAGACAATGTGACCTCTGAACAATATAATGTTTGCTAACTTAAACATATACGGAAGATGGCGCTAACCTGACTGAAGACAGAATGGGAGAAGTAGTGTAAAAAGAGACTTGGAGATATTGTCAAGGAGGCAGATGTTTCTGGTCAGAAAGAGCATTGCATCAGGAAATGTTTGGAGTTGGAAGGCATAACATTCACTTATGATTTTTATAAAGGAAAAATGTTCCTCTTATTTCAAGGGTTTATTATTGTTACTTGTTAGTCCTGGGTCTTGCAGCCTGTGCTGTCTAAATACTTCAGATGGTGGAAGATATAGCGAAGATAATAGTTACAGGCTGCTTGGTATCTTCACAGTGAACATACATATTAATTTTAAATTTACATAATTACAAGATTATTAATAAATATTAGTCCACTCCATTAGAGTCTCACTGGTGTAAATGGGCTGAAATTTAGCCTAAACTATTTAAGCTTGATCACTCCTTTCATTGGACCAGTACAGAGGAGCCCCTCCTCACAGATCTACCTCTATCCCCCACGAAGACAGATTGGGCTCAGCTGTTTTTGTAGTACCGTCTTCCTCCTGGCCCCAAACCTGCAGAGAGCTCTGTGGGCTCAGGGATCAGCAGCTGATGTTGTGACACTTATATCATGCCTCTCTAAAACTCTACAGGAAATTGGACATAAGTTTAATCCAGCATGAGAATGAATGAACTTTTCCATAGCTCTTCTTTGCACTTTGAAATGCTTTATATGAATGTGAGGGGGATAGTGTTCTGGGGGTGAGTCACTATTTAGGGATTCCCTGGCCCATAGTTCCAAATGAGGTGTGCTTCCTAGGAGGAGGAGGGGACTCCAGAGCTTGGAAGTAGAGAACGTATGCAAGGATAATCCTTGCCTCCTGAGGTTCTGCCAGTATCCTGGAAAATCCATAAGATGTAGAGACAGAACAATGACCCATTCTATGGGAAGAGTGGGAAAAGCAACCCTCACCATCTCCCAACAGAACAACAAGGCAGACACTCTGCAATAGGCTCCTTGTGGAGATTTTGTCCCCCCCTCCACATTCTTTCCCTGGTTATTTCTGCCATAGCAGGATGTGATGGGACTTTTCATTGGGTTTGAATTCTACAGGATGATCTATACAATCTTTTCATTCTGGGCTTCATCTAACAAATAGGAGAGGCATGCCAAATTCTCGTATTGAAAATTGCAGTTTGAAGGGTTATATTTCCAACTCTGATCAGTTATTGAGAAAAAAGGGTGTTCCAAAATTTTAAAATTGTACTTACCAGCCAAACAGCCTGGCACACAGAAGAAAGATTACTCTAGGTTTACTGCTGCACAAGTGCTCTGATAGTGAGATCCTGACATCAGCCCCCAGAGTGACTGAAACAGAAGACTAAGCATCAAAATAATGGTCCCAGGGGGACAGCGCTGAAGACAATGCCAGGTAAAAGTCTTAAAGGACCTCATCCTTACCTCATTATTTACAGTCCTTTTAAATACTTACACATAAAACTGAGAAATCTGTTTGAACTTGGAATGGATTCTTCATTTCTTGTGTGCATGTATCTTTATGGTATATATACTATGCAAAACTCTTTTAGGCCTTTTTTTAAAAACTGAAAAGTAATCAATAAGGCTACAATAATTTTTACACTTCTTAAAAAAGGTTGCTATAAAGAACACAGTAATAATAGGACAATGTTTTACCACACTAAATAAGCTACATAAAATATCTTACAAACAGCCACCTCTTGCAGCTTAAAGTCATCAATTAAGTAAATAGACTTCCCCCGAATCTCTAAAATGTTGCAACTCTGTCACACTTTCATTGTTTGCCTTTGATTTGTGGTTTAGTTTACAATAAGACCAAACGAAACAATCCATGCTGATTTTGACACTTTGGGGAGTTTTTCAAATTTCCAGTATATTAAGATCATTGATGATTTTTCCCATCACTTTTCCCTGTCACTTTGAGGGAACAAGTTTAAGAATCAAAACCCCATAAATTTTAAATATTGGCAGTTAGTGTACTGACATCAGGCTAAATTCTCCTTTGTATGCAAACAAATAGTTCTGGTAAATCCAGCACAAATCTTGGAATCTTCATTAGCTCAATCCATTCCCTCTTTAAGGCATTTGCTACAGCTCAGCCTTAGAGCAAGTTAATTTAACTCATAATTTCCTGATTATATTATTTTCCTTTCCTCTGATTATTATTAAAATCAAATGCTGACATAAAATTTAGAGGAAATAGTTTACCAAACGGATTTAAGAGACACTGTGTGGATAGTCATAGTGCATTGCATTCAGGTTCCTTTGTCTTGAAAGATAAACCACAAATCTCTCTAGGGGAAAAATTACAAAATCTCTGAGGTGTTCTTGACTGTAATTTAATCCTTCCTACAACAACAGGAGAGAAAAAGAATTACAATGAGTACTTGCTGTTTTTTTCCTCTCATTTTTCACAATACGTCTCTCAAGTTGTCTGAAGCTGAAAATGAAGGTTTATCTGTGGATGTAGAATAAGGATAAACAATGTTATCGTGTCTATTAGTGTAACAATTAAAACTGAACGTAGTGTTTTGTGTAAAACCTCCGATTGACCATTTTCCTCTAGTTCAGCTTTTCCACTCCATTATTACTAAGTACACAGTGCCAGTCAGCACAGAGCCTTGACTTTTTGCATGACTGTGAGTGATCATGAATTATGACACGTGAATCACATAAACAGTAACCTGAAATCCACTGAAAATCATACAAGTACTTTCTTTGCGTCTGAGTCAGCCTGTGGGTATGGGTGCATATGTACACCAATTAAAATCCTGGGTGAAATCCTAGCCCCCTTATGGGCAATGACAAAACTCCCTTTAAATTCAGGGGGCCAGGATTTACTCCCTGTGCAGGAGCATGTGGGATTATGAACATGTCTTGAATGATGTGCTACAGATATCCATAATAATAAAGAGCAAGGGATGAAAGTACAGAAAATATTTAATACATAAGCAGCTATATTTCTAAATAGCAGGTTCTTTAAAGTTCTTTTAAGCTTCCTGGCTTTCCTCCAACAGCCATGGGACTACTTTTCTCCACTCCCATCTACCCATTTCTAGACCCCCAGTCCCTCTCTTCAGATGACACCTTGCATCTCCAGGATCTTTGAATGAGGCTTAGGCTTTCAGGTAACTGAGACAGGATGAGGAGGCAGCTTTCCATTCCTGGCTAGTGTTGGCACAGCCTAACTGTCAAAGTGCTCCAAGGCCTTCAGTTGGCCAGATTACTGGTCCAACTCCCTACCCTCCTGGATGACCCAGGGTCTAACCAGTCTTGTTGGGGCCATTTCAGCAACAGTAGGTGGGAGTTTTGCAGGCTCACTACCTACCAAGCTAAGTTAAAGGATACAGGACATCCCATTCTATTTTATTTTAATTTAGAGCTATAATCTAAACATCATTCTGATGTGAAACTACATTGCTACCACCTCGCTCATCTTGTTTATGTAGGTATGATGTTTAAAAAATAAACATTGCACTGGGATAGTGTAATTAACTGTCCCATTTTTTATAGAACAGTCCCACATTTAAGCCCTCTTGCAGGTGTCCTGCCGTTTTTGTTAAAAAAAAAAAAAAAAAAAAAAAAAAACACACGGGCAAAATGGTCCCATATTTTCCACTCCTCCTGCTGGTCAATCAGTGCAGCCCCCAGCCACACCTTGTTTGCGGCTGGCGGGTGAGTGCGGGTAGGCAGTGGCTAGTAAACGAGAGCACATGGTGACCTCACGCCAGGTGGAGAGGCAGGAAGAAGCCACATCAGGTAGGAGGAGAGGCAGCCCTGTGTGTGTGTGTGAGGGGGAGAAAAGGGTAAAGACGTTTGTCACCCCTCACCATGTGAAACCTAAAGTAGGGGTTCTCAATGGGTGTCCATAAGCCCTTCCAAGGGAGCAACTGTGCACCGATGCTGAAGCCCTGAGCCTAAGCCCCAGCGCCCACCACAGGCTGAAGCTGGGAGCTACAGGGCTGAATGCCCGAGCCCTGTCAGCCTCCTTGGAACCACGGGGTTGAAGCCCGAGTCCCCAGTGGGCCCCTGCCTGCCTCACACGGGACTGAAGCCGGGAGTGGCAGGGCTGAATCCAGGATCTCTGGGGCTCCATGGGGCAGAAGCCCTCCAAGCCCCTGGGCAGGGTTAGGGGACACTGGGAACGTTGTCCCTCCCCAAAACTGCAGTTCAAGTGCAAGGCTGTCCTGGGGGGAAGGTCCACAGTGCCCACACCTCCTCCTCTCCCCACCCCTGGCCAGTTTGGCAGCAGGAAGCTGGATTAGGAAGTGCAGGGAAGCTGCTTCTCTGGCTGGTGCAGGGGGTTAAAGCTGCTCCTCAGCTCCCAGCTGATAAGAACTTCAAGGGTGGGGGACCCAGCTCCATGGCTCCCAGAATCCTTGGGAACAGGGACCATAGGGGAGCCCTCCCAGAACACAGCCCCTAGATACTCCCCTCAGTGCACCCTGAACTACCTCCCCACCCACAGCCCCTAGCTACCCCCTGCCTGCACCAAGCTGCCCTCTGCTTGCACACACCCCCTAGCTACCCTCTTTCTACATGCTGAGCTACCTCATCCCTGCATCCTGAGCTGTTTTCAGACTTTTTTAGCTGAGTTGCCCAACTTTGAATTATAAATTTTTAGTTGCACCTCCTCCCCCACCAACCATGACAGGCTGGGTGGGGAGGTAAATCAGAGGGTGGAGGTGGCACTCCCTCCTCAGACCCTCCATGTGGAGCTGATTTGAGCCCCACTGGCCTGAAAATAGAAGTCATGCTATGCCCAAGGCCCTCCTTTGCCTGCTGGGCCCTGGAGTTTTTATAGTCTATTGCGGGGGTGGAGGGGCAAGAGCTACTGCATAGCTTGATTGATTCCTGTTGAACTCACTTGAATATGAGCAATTTTACCAGGTGTCCTGTATTCAGGATAGGGAAATATGGTCACCCTACACTCGGAGGACTTTATTTTGCAAATACATGGAACTATCCAATTTCACTTTGAGTTTGCCTCAGTTCTCCCCAGTACAAACACCCTTCCCAGTAAAATTAAATAGAGATCAAAAAATAACTTGGCTGTGGACCCAAAACACTCATTGTTTCTGCTGGCTGGTTGTTCTTAGATAAAGCAACAGGACACAACTGACTGGTATTTGGCCAATTAATGCCGCTGGCACAGCTGACGTGTACTTTAATAAGCATTGCTGCATAGTCTGCTCCACAGCAATTACAAAATGGGCATTGTAAGAAACTAAACAGTTGTTTTTAAATGTTTAAAGTTAGTTTGTAAGGTTCTGATCTCATTATCAAATAATCCACTGAACTTTCATTATAGGATGTGGAAAAGTATAAGATTAACACTGTATGGAATGTTAAAGTTCTCTCTGTTTTCTAATCTATCCCTCCCCTTGTCTTCACTCCCTACCGTTCTAATTCCTCTCCCCCATATTTCTGACTCCTAAGTCTTTCCTCTCAAATTAATGATACTCATTATGGAGAAAAAGCTCTAGCACCTGTGGAGCCATGGGACAATTTTAATGAGTGTGATTTCAAAAACAAGAGAAGCTGTAGATGACTTGGAAACCCAGTACAAAAAAGTCCTTTATACCCACAGACTGTTAATTCTGCTTTAAAAAAACCCAACACAACATGAGGACATTTTGTTCCTCCTGAGGGAACAAGATTTAGAAGCAGGTCTGCACATCGCAAATCTCAAAATTATTTTAGTGTCTATTCTACTGGGACATGAGAGCCAGTAAAAGACACTGCTTCTCCCCTGCCACCATCTTTAACAGTAGCCACAAATGTCTTGTTTTTTTTCTTTTCACACGATTCAGCCTTTCTGATGCAGTCTCAAGATGTGTCACTAGTTTTTGCATTATGTACCAGGTGAACACACTTTCATTTAAAACAAGAGCCATCTAAAATAATTTCTGAGTAGCTGATTAATGTTCCAATGAGATTAGAAAATGCAAGTCCAAGAGTTACAGAAGAGTTTCTGAAGCAACACAAGTACTGAGACTATAATACATTGACACACTGTACTGTCACTTCTCTGATGGCCTCAAGGACTGGCATAGTATTTAGTTTTTCACTTAAAAAATTAAACTTCTAGACTTCAGGGCTCCAAATAAACTTTCTGAATGAGCACCAATAGTGAGAGTCTGTCTGTATATAGACAAACTGAAGCAATAGCACCAAGATTGCTATGAATGCACCATTTATTTCAATGACATGTTGAATCTGAAACCCAAAGATAACATTTTTCAAGTGGAACTTAACTTTCTCTGCTGATCATTTTGGTAAACACTCCTTTGGGACAGGGAATAGATTTTGAGTAGGGTACCAAGCCAAAATTCTTTTAAAGGATCCTGGGGGAAAGTATGGATAAAAATCATCCATTCCTTATTCATACCCTGACTCCTACAATCTCTTGTTCTCACTCATCTATAACTTCCCTCTCTCACCCAACACCTACAATTATACCTAATAAAACTGAATTTCAGAAAATATCAGAAAGCAGTTTAAAAATCATGCAGAGTGTAAGCCCCCTCGGTCTCTCAAGCCGAGGGGAGCCCCTCAGGCTGGTCCGAACTGGCCGGCTCAGGCCTTCTCAGGTACCCAGCAAGTCACTCAGTCCCGAGATGCAGCTGGGCCTGGGCTTCAGGCTCAGCCTGCCAGCAAGGCAATAACAAGAGCAGTCTTTAGGGCTGGGGCCTGGCCTCCAGGCTCAGGCAGCCAGCAAGGCAACAATAATCACAGTCTTTAGGGCTGTGGCCTGGCCTCCAGGCTCAGGCAGCCAGCAAGGAAACAAGAAGTCTTTAGGGCTGGGGCCTGGCCTTCAGGCTCAGGCAGCCAGCAACCAAACAGTCTTTAAAGGCTGGGGCCTGGGCCTCTAGTCACAGGCAACCAGCAAACACACAGTCTTTAGGAGATTTCCCTGTTTAGGGTAGGGGCAGCTGACTCAGGGAGTGGGTACTTCTGCCATCCAGTCGGTGTCCAGCTACTCCGGATACACGGCAGCAGGCACTCCCAGCCAGTCGTCCTCAGTGTCAGGGGTTGGAGTGTAGCACCAGCTCAGGTCTCCTCCCAGCTGCAGCAGGTCCAGTCAGGCATCCTTCTCCTCCTTCTGGGCTGCAGGGCTGGTCTTTTATAGTCCCGCCCCTGGACTTTCAGTGAGAGTGGCGGGGTGGCCTTGGCTCCACCCACCCCGGGGTTTCCCTTGCTCCCTCATCCCCCCAAGTGGAGGGAGACCACTTGGGCTCACTACTCTTGTCCTCCCAAGCGGAGGGAGACCACTTGGGCTCACTACACAGAGCATATATTTGGGAATCACAGTGTGCTATACCTAGGAGTGGATGTGTGTGATGCAGAAAAAATTGTCAATGATTTGTTATTAATATCTGGGTAATTTAAATAAAGAGTAGTTGTTTTGATTGTTTAAATTTCTAATTTTAGAGTAAATTTTGATAACTGTCACTGACAATCAAACACTCATTGGCACAAGCTTGACTGACCTTAAAGGGTTCTGTATTAGTGATCCATGTTTAGACAAAATTCTCCTCCAGAATAGTGGAATAGATTTGATCCTGAAGTGAAGACAAGTCAGAACCATGATTTGGCAGTTTTTGTGACTTCTGCAATAAATCAAAACTCCAAGAGGGTTAATCAACATGGTGTGGTCCCATATCCTGTGTTTGGGACAAGTGTAAAGAGCAGGTGGGGAGACACTGACGAGCCTTATCTCACACCTTGCATCATGATAGCTACAATTTGTCCTCACAGACCACCTCCATTCGCCTCCCCCATCACAGCCCAGAAACTAGAATGGCTTCTCTCAGTGGAGCTACACTAATTATGCCAGCTGAAGTTCTTGACCTCTTTTCCTACCCAGCACCTACCCTCTCTGTCCACTCCCCTGTTATCTACAACCTCCCCTTTTCACACCTTGCCATCTACAACCTCCTTTCCTCACCCATCTCCCTCACACATATACACTGACAGCTATATGCACCTCAACATCTACATACACCCTGCTATTTGCTCACCAAACCCCATCATTTCCTAGTCCTGAATATGTCACATCAAAGTCACTTTCAGCACAAAGCTTCTAGTCAGCAGCCTTCCCTTCACCTCCACTATGCTCCAGCCAGCCACAATCTCCACACAGTAACAGCAACTTCTCCCAGTCGCTTTTCTTTCCCTGGCTGTATTATCTATTTCCCTGTTCTGAGCTTTTACTCTTCCTAGTCACTCCTCCTACTTGTCACCCTACTATTGGCCACTGAGTCTGAGTGCAGGGCTTCTAGTAGTGTGAGAGCATCCATTCTGGTTGAGCTCCCTCTCAACCTCTTACTTCTCTGGCATTTCCTAGTGGAGCTGTGTGGTTTGCTGAAAATTCCAAAAAAAAAAAATTGAGTAAAAATAAAATAACTTTGCATCAAACCATAAACGTTTGTTAAAAAAAAATAGTGTATACACACACACACACACACACACACACACACACAGTCACTTTGTGGGTCAAACAAAATATTTCATTTGACCTGAAACCAAATGTTTCCTTTTGATTTGGAATTTTTTTTTAAAAAAAAAAGTTAACATTTTTTAAAGCTAAAATTAAAGGAAATTTCAAAATAAAATTTCATTTCAACCTGAAAAATGGAAATGTTTAATTTAGAAAATGAGAACCAAAACATTTCGATTTTTGGAAGTTTTTTAGGGTTTTGTTTGGTTTGGGGATTTTTTGGGTGGGAAAATGTAGAATCAAATGAATTAAAAATCTTAAATGAATCCACATGCTCCATTGAATCTCTATGGATAGTAATTCCATGCTCTAATAAGAATATAACAATAGGGATCTATTATCAACCACCTGATCAGGACAGTGATAGTGATGATGAAATGCTAAGGGAGATTAGAGAGGCTGTCAAAATAAATAACTCAATAATAATGGGGGATTTCAATTATCCCCATATTGACTGGGTACGTCACCTCAGGATGAAATGCAGAGACCAAATTCCTCGATACTTTAAATGACTGCTTCTTGGAGCAGCTGGTACGGGAACCCACAAGGGGAGAGGCAACTCTTGATTTAGTCCTGAGTGGAGTGCAAGAGCTGGTCCAAGAGGTAGCTATAACAGGACGGCTTGGGAATAATGATCATAATATAATAACATTTAACATTCCCGTGCTGGGAACAAAAATGCAGCAGCCCAGCACTGTGGCATTTAATTTCAGGAAGGGGAACTATGAAAAAATGAGGGGGTTACTTAAACGGAAATTAATAGGTAAAGTGACTAAAGTGAAATCCCTGCAAGCTGCATGATCACTTTTCAAAGACACCATAATAGAGGCCCAACTGAAACGTATACCCCAAATTAAAAAAACAAAGTCAAAGAACTAAAAAAGAGCCACCGTGGCTTAAAAACCATGTAAAAGAAGCAGTGAGAGATAAAAAGGCATCTTTTAAAAAGTGGAAGTCAAATCCTGCTGAGGTAACTAGAGAGGAGCATAAACACTGCCAAATTAAGTGTAAAAATGTAATAAGAAAAGTCAAAATGGAATTTGAAGAACAGCTAGCCAGAAACTCAAAAGGTAATAATAAAATGTTTTTTAAATACGTCAGAAGCAGGAAGCCTGCTAAACAACCAGTGGGGGCCCTGGATGATAGAGATACAAAAGGGGCACTTAAAGATGATAAAGTCATTGCGGAGAAACTAAATGAATTCTTTGCTTCGGTTTTCACGGCTGAGGATGTTAGGGAGATTCCCCAACCTGAGCTGAGGACGTTAGGGAGATTCCCCAACTTGAGCCGTCTTTTGTAGGTGACAAATCTGAGGAATTGTCACAGATTGAAGTGTCACTAGAGGAGGTTTTGGAACTTAACTGTAACAAGGCATCGGGACCAGATGGCATTCACCCAAGAGTTCTGAAAGAACTCAAATGTGAAACTGCGGAACTATTAACTAGGGTTTGTAACCTGTCCTTTAAATCTGCTTCTGTACCCAATGACTAGAAGATAGCTAATGTAAAGCCAATATTTAAAAAGGGCTCTACAGACCGGTAAGTCTAACGTCTGTACTGGGCAAATTAGTTGAAACAATAGTAAAGAATAAAATTGTCAGGCACACAGAAGAACATAAATTGTTGGGCAAAAGTCAGCATGGTTTCTGTAAAGGGAAATCATGTCTTACTAATTGATTAGAGTTCTTTGAAAGGGTCAACAAACATGTGGACAAGGGGGATCCAGTGAACATAGTGTACTTAGATTTCCAGAAAGCCTTTGACAAGGTCCCTCACCAAAGGCTCTTACGTAAATTAAGTTGCCATGGGATAAGAGAGAAGATCCTTTCGTGGATTGAGAACAGGTTAAAAGACAAGGAACAAAGGAACAAAGGGTAGGAATAAATGGTAAATTTTCAGAATGGAGAAGGGTAAACAGTGGTGTTCCCCAAGGGTCAGTCCTAGGACCAAACCTATTCAACTTATTCATCAATGATTTGGAGGAAGGGGTAAACAGGAGGTGGCAAAGTTTGCAGATGATACTAAACTACTCAAAATAGTTAAGACCCAAGCAGACTGTGAAGAACTTCAAAAAGATCTCACAAAACTAAATGATTGGGCAACAAAATGGCAAATGAAATTTAATGTGGATAAATGTAAAGTAATGCACTTTGGAAAAACTAACCCCAACTATACATACAATATGATGGGGGCTAATTTAGCTACAACTAATCAGGAAAAAGATCTTGGAGTCATCGTGGATAGTTCTCTGAAGATATCCATGCAGTGTGCAGCGGCAGTCAAAAAAGCAAACAGGATGTTAGGAATCATTAAAAAAGGGATAGAGAATAAGACGGAGAGTATCTTATTGCCCTTATACAAATCCATGGTGCGCCCACATCTTGAATACTGTGTACAGATGTGGTCTCCTCATCTCAAAAAGGATATACTGGCATTAGAAAAGGTTCAGAAAAGGGCAACTAAAATGATTAGGGGATTGGAATGGGTCCCATATGAGGAGAGATTAAAGAGGCTAGGACTTTTTAGCTTGGAAAAGAGGAGACTAAGGGGGGATATGATAGAGATATATAAAATTATAAGTGGCGTGGAGAAAGTGAATAAGGAAGTTATTTACTTGTTCCCATAATAGAAGAACTAGGGGCCACCCACTGAAATTAGTGGGCAGCAGGTTTAAAACAAATAAAAGGAAGTTCTTCTTCATACAACGCACAGTTAACCTGTGGAACTCCTTGCCTGAGGAGGCTGTGAAGGCTAGGACTATAATAGGATTTAAAAGAGAACTGGATAAATTCACGGAGGTTAAGTCCCTTAATGGCTATTAGCCAGGTTGGGTAAGGAATGGTGTCCCTAGCCTCTGTTTGTCAGAGGGGGGTGATGGATGGCAGGAGAGAGATCACTTGATCATTACCTGTTAGGTTCACTCACTCCGGGGCACCTGGCATTGGCCACTGTCGGTAGACAGGATACTGGGCTAGATGGACCTTTGGTCTGACCAAGTATGGCCTTTCTTATGTTCTTATGTTTTCCTGAAATAATTCTGCAAAACTGACACATTTGCAAAATGCTTCAATCTGCATTTTTTTTGCTGGAAAAAAGCTTTGGTCAAAAATTTTCACCCAGTTCCACATCCTACTCTTAGGCAGCTTGCCAATGAATTGCCTGTGCCAGTCAAACTTGGCATTCCCTCCCATCTACCTCCCTTAACTAGTTATTGCTCTCTGCAGCCTACAAGAAGCACACAGTTTTTCTTTTGGTCTTGGCAAAAGAACACTCTGAGAGGGACTCAGCCTCCATTTAGGCAAATGCAATAAAACATGTTTTGTAGACTTCATTCTCACAGAAATTGAATATAAAGTGTGGGTGATGTGGGTTTTTCTATTCCAAAACTTATGTATCATAACACATATTCTTTTCCATAAAGAGAATTGATTGATTGTGATCTGTTTTGTTTTTTCTAATGCACTGAACATAAATTGAGGTTTTAGCTGAACTGAATTGAGAACAACTGTAATAAATGAGGAAATAATAAGTACTACAAACTATATATTTGTTATTGGCATGCCTTCAGAAAAGTAACAGAGGAAATTCATACTAATTGCTTTTTACATAATGATTTCCCAGTTGCTGCTTCTCTCGTGACATGAAGAAACCAAAGAGATTAGTTCCACGATTACGGGTCTTGCTACAAACTAAGGGCAATCTAGCATCACATGAGATTTACAGCAAGCAGGCTGAAGTAGTTTTTCTTGACAGTTATAGGACGAGAGAGATCAGACATTAATTGTGGATCAGCCTCTAATGTTCATATACAATTATATTTTTAAATCAATTGTCTTAGTTCTGGTCTGATTTTAGCATGCCTGGGTCCATAATGAAATGAATAATTG
The DNA here is from genome assembly GCA_007922305.1 of Dermatemys mawii. Taxonomy (NCBI): domain Eukaryota; kingdom Metazoa; phylum Chordata; order Testudines; family Dermatemydidae; genus Dermatemys; species Dermatemys mawii. The sequence goes on along the minus strand of ML677336.1, from coordinate 9,708,846 downwards.
AGGTTCTCTCTCTCATAGAAAATTTTGCTTATGACAGCAGGCTGAAAGGGCAGGGCTAGTACTAGAGATACCATATTTTTATTTTCATCCTAGAACAAATTTAAGTAATTCTCTCCCTGCTATCTTGCCTCTACAGTTATTTCAAATAGAATTACCTGGAAAAGGGATATGTTCTTAGACATGTTTTCAACTATCTATTCTCAGCAGTATCAAGAGATAAAAGATTCATCTTCCTTTTCTTTGAGTGGCTGCCAACATTAGGCACTTGGTAGTTCTGGGTTTTCTTCCTGCTATTTAGTCTCAGGCTTGAAAAGAGACGTACAATATAGTATAAATCATAGGAAAATCAATCACTATATTGTTGTTGTAAGGATATAAAGGTATTTTATTAAAGAAGCACACAATTAATCAATAATGATTTTGAACTATTTTCTTCTTTACAATTGCTTTTGTAAATATTTACAGATTGGCGATTAAATTATTAAAATATTTTTATTCAGTAAAAAACCTGACATTTCTGTAAACAAGAAAAGGGGAGAATGGTTACAAATAGTTGGGAAAGACAATGATTTAGATAGGCTGAGTGCTGAAAGTTAGGTACATAAATGCTGCAGTGAGATTGTGCACAGCAGTGCCCATCTGGGGGTAGCATCTGTCATTCCATCACCTTTCCACCTCGCACCATTCCTGCAGAGACCCAAAGTAGTCCCGCATCTACCTGAAGAAGCTCTAAGACATGCCAGCAGGGAGCGGCTCCTCTGCTATCCACGATCAGTGGAACATATTGCATTCCGCCCCCAAGCCCTCTCCATCCTGGAATGGGTACTGGGGAGAGCAGGAGTGTCTAGACTGGAGCTGGCTACATCAGCAGGTACGCCTCCTGGGCTGACAGAATTCTCCAGTACTGCCTTAAGGCAGCTTTAATTATACTTTGCACCATTGGAGAGGTGCAGAGGAGACTAAGGGTATAACTGTCCTTTGAGGTGGGGATGAGATTCCAAGCTCCAGGAGACACTCCTGCACTAGTTCTGATCAAGTGGGTGTGCTTAATATAGAGTGTAGCCAGAGCCATAGGAGCAGTGGGAGGGGCTACCCACCCCAAGTATGTATCCATCCAAGAACGTAGGCACATAATCTGGGTGGCTAGCCTTTCCTGCTGCCAGTGCTGCCACTGCTGCCACAGCTACATGTGTCCTCAAGCTGGGAATCACACCCCCAGCTCCAAGTTCAGACATCTCTAGCCCCAACTAAGGCTATGTGGCTGTCAGCTTCCTTGTATGTGCACTGGGAACTCAACAAAGAATTTTCTACATTAAAAGCTCTGATTTTGAAATCCTGGATATTGCTCTGTTTTGTGCTCTTTATTTCCTTTATAACATCGCCTGTTACTTCCTCAGTGGGTTTCCCTAGGGGAATGTACTATTACTTTCTCTGTTTATTGGGCTAGTGGTGCAACTTCATTTTTTCATAATTTGTTTACTGTGCAAATCAACAAACCCACAAACTAATACATTTTAACCAAAAGCTAATAGACTTGCTTTAATATTTATGGCCTGAGTTTTATTTGGCTGTCAGCCATCTCCATTAAGCCTAATATAGGCAGGAAGAAAGTAAAACTTCTACAAATTCTCTAATGAAATTTAGTGTAGATGAAAAAGCACTTACTATATAAAAACTTAAGCTTTGGATTCCCGCAGGGCCTTCCCTCTGAGGATCAAGAAGCATTTCACAAACAAACATTCAAGTGTTAAAGTTCCATAACACTGATCTAACTTACATATTATTGTCCCCATTCCCTTTTCACAAATACAAAAACTGAGGCTCAGTGTGATTAAATGACTTGCCTGAAGGTCACACAGCAAGCGTGCGGCAGAACAGAAAATAAAACCCAAGACTTCTAACATCCAGTCCTGTCTTTTAACCACAGGACTGATTCCTCCAAAGTGCTGACATATTTAAAAAATGTTTCTGCAGATTTTTCTTGACTTTAGTTAAGAATAAATCTCTCAAGCATCATCCCATATAGAAATAAAATAGATGGAATATGCAAATAGTTTTCTTGCGTGTTTTCTGTAGAATTTTATCCTTCCATTGTGAATCAGGTCGCCCTGGCTTTGTGGTTAGAATCTTTGGTTTCGAATATAAATCATGTGTTTCATCTCTTTATTAAATCATAAAATAGTATAAAAATGCTCACAAGCTATATTTTAATATATATATTAGAATGGGAATATATGGGAAACAGATTTCAGAAGTCAGTCATCTATATTTTTCCGTAACCAATCAGTAAATCTGGCTATGAGTTTTCTCCTTTCTTTATTTGCAAACTTTGCAAACTGCAATGTTTCAGTAATAGCAATCCGTAGATCTTCGTCCAGTGTAGTATTGTAAAAAAGCTGCAACTAAAAAAAAATATATATACATAAAGTTAGTCTACAGAGTACTTTGAGTGGAAAAATTGAATGCACTTTTGACAGATGTCTCAGATAGAACTGTCTAGATACGAGCTTGTTTTTTACATTTGGGGTTGAAATTTACATTTAAGGTGCAAAACTGATCTCACTGAAATCAATAGGAGTTTTGCATTTGACATCAATGGGGCCAGAACTGACACTTAAAACTTTAGCTTAGGAAGGTGCTTGCTCTGCAAAGCTCCTATAGTGTGGCTTAAATGTTCAAAAGTGACAAGTGATTTTGGGGGCCCAGATTGGGATACCCTAAGGGGGATGATTTTCAGAGTGGGAGTGCCCAGACACTGCTGAAAATTGAGCCCCTTAAAGATGAAAGCATGAATTCTGCTTCTGCAGGGCTTTGAGGCTTCACTGGCCTGGCACTTCCTTTTCTTTTTCAAAATAGTTCACACCAATAGTTACACACAGCAGAGTTCTGGGGTGAGATTTTGTGCTGTGCCACAGCATAGAACACACACCAGGAGGAAGGGGGTTAAGGTGGCTATAAAGCACTTTTATGTCCTCCTGATCTTGGGTAAGTCTGAGGGCTGGAGAGGCACCCAATGTAACTTACAGGCTTGCCAAAAAAGATGTGACTTTACTGCAGGATAACTAATGTGTGTTAGCTATCCTGCTGTAAAATCCTAGCACAGACAAGTCACTGTAGTCTCACCACTCGGTAAGCTTGGTGAAGTCCACCAGAGGCAGGGACTTAGTGTTGACCTTGCCTAGTTCCTCATGGGAAAAATGGCAGTGCATTGTCTCCACTACCATTTTACAATGGGATAGCTAAACAGCATTAGCTATCCTGCTATAAAAAAAAACCCCACAACTTTGTTGCAGGGAAAACACAGCCTAAGTCAGTGTTTCTCAAATGTGGACACCAGGGGCTTTTCTTGCGGCCACAGCCTCCTGGACAGTGATGGAGGAAGAGAGGGGAGGGCTGAGCAGCAGCCCCTCCCCAGGGCCCCAGCAGTGGTTGGTCCACATCCACTCTGGAGACACACAAGCTGGAGGAGCAGGCATTAGGGTGACCAGACAACAAATGTGAAAAATCAGAACAAGGGGTGGGGAGTAATAGGAGTTTATGTAAGAAAAAGACCCAAAAATCGTGACTGCCCCTATAAAATGGGGACATCTGGTCACCCTAGCAGGCAGTCAGTGAGTTCTCCACTTTCCTGAGGAGCTGGGCTTCAGCCCTGGGGTGGCAGACTGCAGGCTCCAGCTACAGGACTTTGGGTTCCGTCCCCAGGCCCTGTCCCCTGGGTGTGGGGCTTTGGGCTCTATTCCCTGGCTGCACGGTGGTGTGCCCTTGTTGCCAAGAAGGCTAATGGCATTTTGGACTGTATAAGTAGGGGCATTGCCAGCAGATCGAGGGATGTGATCGTTCCCCTCTATTCGACATTGGTGAGGCCTCATGTGGAGTACTGTGTCCAGTTTTGGGGCCCGAACTACAAGAAAGATGTGGAAAAATTGGAAAGAGTCCTTGAGGAGGGCAAACAAATGATTAGGGGGCTGGAGCACATGACTTACGAGGAGAGGCTGAGGGAACTGAGATTGTTTAGTCTACAGAAGAGAAGAATGAGGGGGGATTTGATAGCTGCTTTCAACTACCTGAAAGGGGGTTCCAAAAAGGATGGATCTAGACTGTTCTCAGTGGTAGCGGATGACAGAACAAGGAGTAATGGTCTCAGGTTGCATTGGGGGAGGTTTAGGTTGGATATCAGGAAAAACTTATCATCCTCATTGAGTCTCTCACAGCTCCTACCTGTAACCAGACTCTGCATGTGTCATCCCACAGAGCTAATGAGCATGCTCCAGCCCAGGGCTACAAGGGCCAAGCCAACCTTTCCCTCTAATGACCAGACACCACAACTGAGATCAGGGAACCTGTCTCTCTTTTGGTATCAGTTGCCCTCTGCTGGGCCCAGGGAGCCATCTGATCCAAATGCTCAGTGGACAAAGCCAGACCAAAGGAAGGAAAGGGAATAGACTGGCAAGGAGTCTGGTGAGACTGGGACTGGAATAGGGAAATAAACTGTGATTGGGAATTGGTGGGTGGACTGGAAGTGATTGGACAAAAGGACTGGGTCTAGGAGGTGGACGAGGCAAGGACAGGTTGAATAGGGAGGCTGGGAGCTCAGGGAAGATGCTGTGATTGGATGGGTAAAGAGACTGGGAACTGAAGATGGGTTAGGCAAGGAGGCTGGGGTTGGGAGCTGGGGAGTGGGCAGGGGAGCAGAAGCAAGGCAAGGAGACTGGGACTGGGGATCAGAGGGAGGAAAGTTGGAGGATTAAATCTTGACTTTTGGTGCTTCCTTGAGAAGCTGATATGAAGGAAGAAGAGGATGGGAACAAGGACTCCTATGACAGTTTGCCTCCTGATGAGGATGGTGCCTCACTGAGTAAGAGCAGGGAAGAGAAATTGGAGCTGGGGGTATGGCAATATGAGGGAAAGCACACGGCTGGGTGTGGGGCTGCAGGCGGGGCCTGTGTGTACAGCTAGGTGCAGGGGGAAGAAATAGTCTGGGTGAAGAGGCAGTGTGGGATTTGGGCTGGGTACAGGGCATGGAAGGGAAGAGAACTCTGTGCCCCATCCTTAGGAAAATTCTGGTTGCACCCCTATCTCTATGTCTCAACAAAAACCACAATGAATTTCCATATATTTATTCAATACATTTCATGCTTTCCATTTCTCTTTAAGAAATGTGTAATTTTAAAAAACTATTTACAAATTAACAGTGAGGTTTAAATTAGTTATTTATCCAATGGCATATAAGTAACTTACCTCTTGGATCTGTAAGTCTGTATTGACAAAGTTTTCCATATTTCTCAATAATTTCTGTAATATTTCATCCCTATTCCTATAAAGTAATATAAATATCAGTCAGGAAGAGAAGTATTTTGATAATATGTTTTTGGTAAATATGCTATCAGTCTGTGTTCCTCTTCTGCAAGCATATTCACCAAGCCTAATCTGTTATTATGTTGAAAGTATTGTCTACTCTAAACTGAAATTTAGTAGTCTGTGTTTTCTTTTCCCCCCAACCATTATTTAAAGAAATATTCTCAGAGTTTAAATTAGTAAGGCAAATATTTATGCTAGATGCAAAGTGCAGTTTACAAATAATTTTCTTTTCTGTAAAAGATTTGCTCTCACTCTGGAGTAAATAGACAGGAATCATCTAACTTTTCTAATGGGGTAAACTCTGCCATTTTTACACAGCTAAAAATCATAGTCACATTAGAAGAGACTAGAGAAATATGCTCATCCATTGTCAGTCACATTCACATAATCAGGTGCAAGAGTTTGAATGAGGAAGAGAAATATCAATGTATTGAACCAGAACCATGGGCTATTATGATATAAAAGATACTAGGGACTATATACAGCCCTGGAGTAAGCAGTATAAATAATAATTTAATACAATGGGAGTTCTGTCTCTTTCATCATTTTCCCTAATATGATTAAAATGTAGTTTCAGGTATCTCAGTGTATTCCTATTGGAAGTGGTTTCATTTAAAAGTGATGGGCCAGATTCACAACAGGTTTCACATCAGTATAACTGTGCGGTGATCCACAGTGGCACAAAAATTCTGTCAGAGTATAGGCTGTGGTAGCAAAAGCTACCACAACTCACCCTAAACTTGGTTATCTTTAGGGGCTAAGTTATGTTGCACACACACAAAATCAAATGGCTGCTCTAAGTTATACCACAGTAATGGTCCTGTTAGGACCATTCTGTCAGCCAGGGATAGCAGGAGTGCAAGATGATTCACCACATCCCATCCCACTGTTGTTCCACCTCCTATGCTGGGGAGGCTAGGAGCCCACATGGTGTAGATGAAGTTCTCCCAGCTTTATGCCATGGAGGATTCCTTTATGCAAGCATCTAACATTTCCAAATAAGAATGCATTTTCCTACTGTATAAAAACTGATTGCATGTTTGCCATATAATTTGTCCCGGGCTTTACTCAGTAAAGAGGCTGAAGTGGAAAGCTTCATATTCATATAGAGGAAGTCTGTATTGTCGTAAACCATTATATTGATCGTCTTGATAAACTCATGATGGATAAAACTAAAGAGCAATAGCATTTTCCACCGGAAAGTTTGGATGCCCATCTGATCCAAGAGCATTCTTGCCCACTCACCCTTTCCCCTATGTCTGACCACTCTTCAAACCTCCTTTGTTCATTCTCCTTGCTTTTGGAATCATACCACATACGTACCAATCCTTCCTTTTTTATCTGCCCCCAACATCTCATTCTCCTGCTACAATATCTGGGCCATACCCTTTCCTGTGCTTACCAATGAGTCATAGGATCCAACTACCTTCCAGTGCTTCCATTTTAAATATTTGTGTAGTATGCAACATATGGAACTCTGGAATACACCAGCTTGCATGCTATTTAACAAATAGTAAAACCTCACATTTTTATAAATGTTTTTCACCACAAAGCACTTTATAAGGCTGCACTATGAGTCAGATTTTTAAATGCTCACCTTCTTACCGTTGAGGCTATATTTTCATAAAAACCCAGCTCCCCTTTATTCACCAAAATATGATCCAGATTTTTCAAAGCAGGTCAATACCCTTTAGCTCCTATTGAGACACTTACGGGGGGGATACATATTTCTGTTGAGCTCTTCCAGCCACTTATTCTGGTGCCTTAATGAAAGCTGAGCCCTTCTGATAATTCTAGACTTTTATGTAGGAATCACTTAGACCACCATGAAAATGCAGGCACCTCTAGAGTAGAACATCTGCAATTGGGCTCTACAGCTCAAACTTAAGGTAGAGAAGAGAGTCAGAGAAATGACTGTAGAAATAAAGATGAATGACATCATTTGGTTGCTTACCATACCTTTCACTTAAAAGTAGCCAATTTTCTGTTACAAATTCCCATGCTATGCGTTGGCCAATCTCAGTAGCTGCCACATTTGAAATGACTATGGATGCATTATCAGAAGACAATAATGAATTGTTGAGTGAGTACTGCAAATATCTGTTGAAAAAATACATTACAAATATAACTATTTAGAATACAAATATTGACCTTTTGTGCTGCCTGTATCATTCGAGTATGATGTTTAATATAAACATTAAGCATTTATTATTTACTGGGTTTACATTCTCAATGTAGAAAAAGCATTGCACAGGGTATGGCCATATTCATTTTCCTTATCTTTGCACTATTCAGAAAATGTTGGGGCAAATTTTTCCTTCTGCAGAAAAACAACAACAATGGACTCTTAGTTTCTATGGACTTGTCCTGTCAGGAGTAAGGTTGGCGTTTGACCCCTGCAGAGTGAGCAGGGAGCAGGACCCTTCATGCCACAGTGGAGTATGTCAAGATAACAGAAATGCCACAAATCTCCTAGGTAAGTCCCTAATGGCTAAGGAGTGCTTCCCACCTCCAAAGCAACATGGCTGCCAAAGAAGCTGTGTTCTCAGAGGCTCCCCACTGGCAGTTGCCACATGCATAAGTGCATAAGACAGGTGAATTTTCTCTGGCTGCACACCAGAGACAGGATTGTTAACTAATTTCTAATTGCAGAATAATTACTGTTTGCAAGACAGTAAGAGCCCATCTTGACTTTCCTCTTCCTAAGTGACTTTGCAGACTGCCATTTGGAAAAACGCACTGGATTCTCACTCTGTCAGGCACAGGGAGGAGAGGGCCACGAGGGAGCCAGGGGAAGCTCCCGGAACTGGTTAGAGCTGGTCAGGACGAGCTCTAACTTATAAAAGTGCAATAAGGTCCATAAATGACCACAGAACAATGGTCTTTTCTGTTCCCACCCTCACCTCCAAAATACTCCCTCCATCTCCTGATGTGCCCCCAATGGTGGGGGGAGTGGCTGTCACAAGAGGAAGTTATTCTGCCTCTGCAAGATTAATACCAATGGAGTTTACCCAATATGACAGGGATGCTCTGCTTGCCTGTCTACCTTGTGCTTCTCAGTGGCGCAAATTGGACATAATCGATCACAGAATCCAGCTTTACTATATTTGTACTTATAAGCTAAGCAGATTTTCTTTGAAGCCATTGAGAAATGATAATTATGGACTCAATAATGCAATGTTTACAAAGTCATTGTTAGAAGTAGGACTGCACTTTAAACAATGGATAACTTATTATTTAATTAATATCTATTTTTGCCCTTAACCAAGAAATTAATTATTTTCTGTTAAATACATTAAAAATAGGATTTGAGCAGTCACCTGTAAAGCAACCAGGACTCTCTGGTGCAACTCATCGCAAAGAGCATTACATTTTTTTCTGTTTCTGTGGAATTATTGTGATTATACATTTTCCATGCAAAGTCCCATTCTTTATCACTTCCCATTGCAACACCATAACAATAGATTGTTCTTTTAATAACAAAGGGAATCCTGAAAACAGAATAATACTTGTTGATACCATATTGCTATAAAATGAAAACAAGCAGCTAAAAAATATGGCAGATTATATATATATTGTAATCACCAGTTACAATCTAAAATAATCACAAAAGAGCACTAAACACAGAACAAAAATCTGAAAAGCAACTAGATGTAAGGACTGCATTTTTACATATATTATTCAAGCATTACCACAACAGAGATGCTTGAAGGTGAACTGAATAGCTTTTTTAACATGGATGGGCAAACAGTTCATAGTAGCCAACATAATTAATATTCTTTTGTCACATCACCATATGTTGATATCACATCCCAATGTGATGACATTCGCATGAAAACAGCACCTCAGAAAGGCCTTTTGGAAGGGCCTATCCCAGCAGTGCAGGTGATAGGAAAACACTATCCATTTCAAGAAGAAAGCTGTATGTTTTGAGAATGCAAGATGAAGAAAGAGAATGGTCACTTCTCCATGCAGCAGGTTGTCTCCTACTACTCACACTTCAGATGGTGGTACCTACAAAGTGATAGTGTTGCAACAAAATCCAAATCCAAAACGCCTTCAGGCTTACCTACTGCTACATTTTACATGCTGTGACCAGAGTGAAAACGTTTAGGTTTCTTCTGTAACAGTCAAAAGTGTTATTAAGACTAAAACAGCACAAGGTGCTAAATCTTCTTGGTGTTAGCAGTATTAACTATTGTACTGAAATAGTAACATATCATACATGTGAAGATCTTTTGGTTCATTCCGTATGGCAGGAAGGGGCCCACTGCTATAAGATTCTGAACATTCTGTTTTCCTAACGTCTCTGTATTAAATTACTTACCATTAAAACTAGCATAGGCTTTTTTAAATTTCATTTCCTTGCTCTAAAAGAATAGGGCAAAACAGAAAAGAGGAACACCATGGACAGGGAAATAACCTAGGGGTAAATATGGGGCAGGGAACCTAGTTCTGGCATGATAAAGTTATATCATTTTGTTTTACACAGCTCCATGGCTTTGCCAGTGGCGTAGCCAGGTTTGTCTACCTGGAGGTACGGCTGCCAAAAGGAGAAGTGCTCCAGCAACCCTCGGCACCAGTGACTCAAAAAGGCACCACATTCTGGGCTCAGGGGGAGCGGATGGTGCCACGCATGCTCCAGCGCCCCCGGCGCTGGCGAGTCAAAAAAGCGCCACTTTATCAATTCTGGCCTCAGGGAGAGCGTCCGCTCCCCCTGATCCTCCCCTTGCTACGCTACTGGACCACCACTCGCTACGCTACGCACCTCAACCATTCTGAAAATGCCGGGGGAGAGGGGAGTCTATCTAAAGCATTATACCCATGTGCAGCACACAGCTCTGTAGAGCTGAAGTGCGACACAATTCTCCAAATCCAATCATGATTTTGAATAAAGTCTGTGAAATCTTGGCAATGGCTATTAAAACAGATTTGATTCCTCCCCCACTTCCACAACTGAGTGGCATTGTGACCTGATGTATGGGTTGCAGTGCCACTAGGTTTGAGCCATTTAATTTCTGTCTCCATCTGTGGAGGGGTCGAGGGACACCAGATTGCAATGCCTGAAGTGGGGAGCTAGGCCCAACCCTGTGAGGTTAACAGGGAATAGGTTAGGCCCATATTGCTCCCATGAATAAAAGGAAGAAAAACCTGGAAGATATTGGCTGATGGGTGTGGGAAGAGGGGAGCAGGGGCTCCACAGCATGCTCTTTCCACAGCTCTTATAAAAACCCATTACCCCAAGTCCACTTGACTGGAGCTTCATGGGTCAGGAGGAAGTGTGCCTAGGAAGAAAGGGCAGATGTTTGCTCTCCATAGCAATAGGCCCTTTCAAGCCTGTGTGGATGTTGTCTCTATGGAAGATAATGACATTGCCAGCCTATGGCACAATGACTGCATTGTGAACTGTGCTGTCAGGAAGAGAAAAGGAACTTTGGGGGTGGGGGTAGCATGAATGCACTGTGTGAGCACCCAAAAGGGTTTATCTGCAGATCTTGTGTCTGTTATAGGTTTGGTGTGTTTTCCAGTTCAATGTTTAGAAAAATTGTGCCTCCCTATATATTGATCAATTGTGTGGGCGGAATCCATGGACTGAAATTTAGGGAGCCTCCTTGTCCCTATGCTATTTTCTCTCATTAAAACTTAGTAGTGAACATATTTGAATCACTTGTAGCTCCATAATTGTTCTTGTTTTTCAAATATAGATGGCAGCCATTCCTCAGTGAGGACTGGCCACCTGTGAAGTTTTAAAGACTAGTTGTCATGTGAATTAACTGTGTGCAAAGAAAGAAAGGTCTGATTTTATAATGAAATCAGAACAAGTACATTTTTCTCCACCTAACTCAAAAACAGAAACTCAAACTTTTGAAAAAGTGTGAACTCAAACTTTTGAAAAAGTGACTAAGCATGGAAAATTTAAGCCTGGAAGATGAATATTTCAAAAAATTACAAATAAGACATTGATTTTGTCATAGAGGTCATAGAAATCATGATTTTGAATAAAGTCTGTGAAATCTTGGCAATGGCTATTAAAACAGATTTGATTCCTCCCCCACTTCCACAACTGAGTGGCATTGTGACCTGATGTATGGGTTGCAGTGCCACTAGGTTTGAGCCATTTAATTTCTGTCTCCATCTGTGGAGGGGTCGAGGGACACCAGATTGCAATGCCTGAAGTGGGGAGCTAGGCCCAACCCTGTGAGGTTAAGTATAGGGTGGGCTCACTCTACAACTTACTCCCAGCCTTAGCTTCACCCTTACTAATAACAGCAGCTGCTTTTGCTACTTAAAAGATTTTGTGTCGGTGCATGTAGTAAGAAATACGTTTCTTGGTGATCCTCATCCTTCCATAATTTATTCCGCCCCCACACACACTTCTGCTGTGAAATTTACTAAAAATGTCTGTCCTAAAACTGTAGCCTTAAATATGAACAACTGAAAATAGGAGATTATGATGAAAATCATCTTGCATCCTTAACTGCAGCATTTTCAGCTGACATTACGCAATAATAAGAATATTCTGTTTCGGATACTAAATAATATTTAACATTTTAAAGCTTTTCAGTTTACCTTTAAAAGAAGTTTTTATGAGGTCAGTCATTACAAAGGTACTTAACCCCTCCTCCCCAACTTTATCATAAATACTACAAGTTCAGCTGACTTAGCCGTCTGATTTTATGAACACAGATTCAAATAAGAGCCAATAACATTTTTGTTCACATTTCATAACTATACTATAACAGATAAAATAAAAATATAAAAAGGATAAGAATAATAAACAGAACATAGACTCACCAGTGCCAAAACTATCATAATTGCATAGAAAAACAAGAAAAGAGGGAGGGAAAGAGAAGTAAGAATTACAATATGCCATATGGGCTTTTCTGCAATGAAATACTCTAACATGGTTTTATTGACAAATATAGACCATCTTTAGTTACATAAAAGTCCAACATGCACTTTTGATTTCAGTTTGTGAAATCCATTTAGGGTGCTTCTGAATATGTTCTTATTGTGGATTTGTTTTTACCATATTATACAGCCTTCATAAAAACCTACCAAAAATAAAACACTGTAACTGTCAAGTTCCCCCACAACAATGCTATATGCAACTATAAAATTTCCCACAGTGATGCTGCATGTCACAATTTAGACTACTGTTGAAGCTGTGAAAATCATATCGTAACATATACAGTGTGTGCCAGGGGTAGGCAACCTATGGCATCCACACTGCCCAGGTCCCAGCCACCAGTCCGGGAGCTCTGCATTTTAATTTAATTTTAAATGAAGCTTCTTAAACATTTTAAAAACCTTACTTACTTTACATACAACAATAGTTCAGTCATAAATTACAGACTTATAGAAAGAGACCTTCTAAAAACGTTAAAATGTATTACTGGCACGCGAAACCTTAAATTAGAGTGAATAAATGAAGGCTCAGCACACCACTTCTGAAAGGTTGCCAATCCCTGCTGTACGCAATATAACAGAGTTAATGTCTCTGTAGGATCCTGCTTTTTTAATTGCCTGCCTTTTCATTCATTTACATTCTCAACCTTAATGTTGTATAGGGCAATGGATGTCATGGCAGACTGGTACTTCTGCATTACTTATTATAATCCTGCCTAGAACCGTGGTCCTGCTAACAGCTGTCATGTGCTTAGAGACTCATTGAAACCAATGACACTCCAATTTAGAGTAACCTTTGCCTGGTCACACCCTGGGTCTGTAATGGCTAAAAGCTGTTTACAGTTAATAGTTGTTAAGTAGCACATATGAAATGATTTGATACGGGCAAGTGCCCATGTCACTAACCACCACCACAACTGGCAGTGTTTGGCTCAACTAAAGATTAAATGGGTGTAGACAATACCCAGAGGTTAGAACTGAGGCAAACTGACAGAGTGCTGAGGGATACTTCCACAGCCCTGTCTGCACTTTGCCTCTTTGTTAGTTAGACAGAGTTCAATTCCAGGGCAGTCAATCTGCATCCTTCATGAAAGTCAAGTTTACCTGAAAAAGCACTAAATATTATATCAATTTATATTTTTACAATTTACGTCTTGCCAACCTGTACAGGAAAAAGAGAAGTGCACAAGAAACCTCCCCTATACTACCTGCCAATGTAATGGTCTGTTAGAGTTAAATCTGACTTACACATACATATCTATAATAGTACATTATCATGCTTACTCCTTGTCAGGGTTCTCCATCCACTTAGTGTAAAGTTCAGAAGATAGGTTTAAACAATCTTGGAGACCCAGCCAACATGCTGTATTAATAAGTTTTTCCAAATAAATGCTTGAAGGGAAGTAAAAAAAAAGGACATATATTACACAATTTGCATTATCCCAATGATCATTTTTAACTATAACATAATTTTATCAAATGACACTGTATCTCGGGAAGTCTTCTGCTAAGAACAGTAGATTCAGTAATAAAAACATAATCAAATAGCAGTCTCACGGCACAGAGATGTTTGTAGAGATTATCAAGCTTTAAATGTATTCTAGTCCCATCACAAGCCAATCTGTCCATGTTTTTACACTGCACTTGCCACTGTGAGATCTGACCCTCTTGCTATAACAGTCATGTCTCAGCAGAGGTGTTAAGGATTCAATGGCCATGCAAACTGAACTACCTCTTGTCTTTAGAAGTGGTTCCTTTGGGTCAGGTCTGAGGTACAGAGGAGCAGGAAGACCTACTTGCCCTGCTGATAACTATGATCAAAAGTTCTATGGATAAATCAGGGATATCATGCTCCAGGGTGTTAAATCACGATTGATCTCTAGTACTAAATTTACTGACCCCCCAATCCTGATAACAAAACAGGCGGCCCATCTTGCTGCTGCTATTTCATTTCAAATCATGCACATTTGTGGTATTTCATTATTAATAATAAATGTTTCCATTACACTGAAATTAATTAAAATATCTTTCCTCTATACTGTTTTCAATTTGCATTACAGTCTTTATCACATCAAATAACTTCAAATTTGATTTTTTTAAATACTTACTGATCAATATAGTCATCTGCCAAAGAATCAAAATTTTGACGAATAATACTTGCATAATAATTGTATATTGGCAACAATCTTTTTAACAGATATTTCTTTTAAAAGAAGAGAAAGAGAAATTACTTTCATTTAGATATGATATTGCTGTATTTTTCTCTACTTATTTTGATCATTTTAAAATTGGAACTCTGGGTACAGGTGCAAAATTTAAATAAAACATAAAAATTGGAATCGATGTCCAAAATACAAAATTCTCCCTGAACCACTCACACAGAGGTGTTCCTATTACAGCTCCCTTAGCCCTGGAAGAAAAGATGAGTTTTGGAACTTGATATGAAGGTTAAACTCAGACTCTGGAAGAACAACTAAGAAAGCAAGTCCCAGAGAGGATAGTGGAAAAATCCCCTGCCTCCTCCGCGTTAAAAATTCAGCAAAGTATTTAATCACATTTATCTTTAAGCATGTAATTTTCCCCACTGAAGTCAATAGCACTTCTCAAGTGCTTAAAGCTAAGCACCTGCCTAAGTGCTTGCTGAACTGTGGACTAAATAAGGGAACTGTCAGCTCAATTTCCTCAAATGATCTCACTTGGTTACCATACAGGGAGAGTGGCAGCCTGAAGAATTTTGTATCTAAACTACTTAGGACATGACAGGTTAAAACAAACTGGAAGTTGTTACAAAATCACAGGTGTAGTGTGTTCTCTAGGACAGTGGTTCTCAAACTTCTTTTTTCATGTACCCCTTCAAATTGCTGAGGGTCTCAGAGGACCCCTTAATGATCTTTCCAAATGTTGTTTGTACCATTAGCTAACTACTGTAAAGTACTTTGGATAAAAGCACTATATTAAAAAAACCTGAATAATTAATGCTTTTTGTTCTACAAATAAAAGCACACAACAACTCATATTTTAATATCAGTAGTTTTACCTTTCTAATGTCCTCTCTCCCTCACCACGGTAGCCCTTGAGCTGGGGCTAGGAAAGAGGGGCTTTCTCCCCTGTCACAGAGCTGAGGCTGGGAAGAAGGGCCCTGTCTCTCCGGCAGCCACAGCTCTGTAGATGGTCAAAGTTGCCTTTTTCTCTGGCTGCTACAGCTCTGCACAACCTAAATTCTCCTCATCCCCTCTTCTCACCCCACTGCCCCCTCCTACGTATCCCCACAAGGACACCACTTCACCTTACATGTGTGTCTTCTCCAGGGTTCAGGCACCTAATTAGTGGAGCCGTGTCTGCGCGGCTCCACTAATTAGGTGGGTGGCCCTTCAGTCTCTTGCGTGTGACTGCCCTGGTGCACACAATAGAGGGAACTATTCACAGACCATTTGAATGGAACTCGCGGGCCACTGGTGGCTTAGTTTGAGAACCTCTGCTCTAGGAGAAGCACTGCTATGCAAGCAAACAGTTGCATTCTATATGACTATTTATGGTTGTTAGGCCCCCATTTTGTAAAAACTGATGCATGTGCATATACTTCTGAGTGATTAATAGACAAATCAAATAATTTGCTTCCATTTCTTAACAGAAAAGAAAAAGGCTGAATACAATTTCAACAAAAAAGTAATGTACTGTATGGTACAAACGCTCCACGATTTATGCACGTATTCTATTATGGAACGCCTTACATAAGTCAAATTTTGCATAAGTCAGAAACATATCTCTGATCATTAAGCAAAAAAGCCCCCAACTTCCCATTTTAGCTTATGGAACTTTTTCCGTAAGTGCAGATTTATGTAAGTCGGGTCTTGCGTAACCCAGGGAGCATCTGTACATCCTTGAGCACTTATAAAGGATTTATGTAGAATCCTGTCATTTAAATGGTCTAAAAGTGTTTAATATTTAACGAAGAAAGACGATACCTTTAAAAATGGATATAATTCATACTTGCTCAGAATATTTTCCAAATTGTTAGGTATTAGGTTTGACAGTACTGTATACCATACAAACATTTCATCTTCTTTGGCAAGGTACTTTGTTAGTTCCAGTGCGGACTCAATCTCAATATATCCAGCCCTGTTTTTTTTTTTAACAAAAAATACAGAACTGAGCATAGGTATTCAAGTTAAACACACATTTGAACTTTGGCATATTTAGATAACTGATGAAAAAACATCTAGATACCATGGGGTCTAGGAAAGAAGACAGAAAATGAGAATAAATATAATGCAATACTGACCAGTTTAGAGTGTGATCCTGCAAACACATAGTGCTGAGCCAAGTGCTATTACCAAGAGCCAAAGGGATTACTTAACTAACTCAAATCATTAAGCACACTACACTGAGGTGTGTTGGCAGGATCAGACCCATGTCCACTATTACCACTCAATATCCTCACTAGGGTAAAGTGAAGATTTCCTCTATATTTTTAAGTAATAACATTTTGGAGATACATTATTTATGGTCTTTTTAAAATATTTGAACAACAGATTTTCATTATAAACTGCTTTGGAAAACAACCATTACCCAAAAGGCATTTAAAAAAATTAAATGGTAATTCAGGGATATTTAAAAATTATTAACAATTAATTATTTATTCATTAGAATGGCACCAATGCACACAAGGCTAAACTTCACTGTTTTGCAGAGGGCCCATCCAAGACCCTGCATGGGAAGCCCTGCCATAACTATGTGTGAGGAGCACATTTTACAAATTTCTTATTACAGGCCAGACTGTGCCCTCTGGTGGGAAAACTTACAGAAAGTGGGGGGAGGAAAACTCTAAGGTTCCCCTTTCAGAGTTCCCTCCAAACTCCTCCAGTGTTGAGGGGGAGCTTTGCCCACCTATAGACCACAGTGACTCTGATACCTTTGTGGATCTCAGGTATCTGCTGGAGGTACAGGGACAACCATTGACTCCTAGGCTCCCTGCTGTTTTCCTTAGCTCCCTGGCAGCATGGCTCCAAGGAAACTGTTATGCCCCCACCTGCAGCTGGACTTGGATATCCCATGAAGGAGTTTTCCCAGGGGGAGTGGAAGGAGAAGGGCAGGGAGCTGTGCAGGGAAGTTAAGTTATATTATATTTTTTGCAGAATCCCAACACTTGTCAGGGCAATCCCACACGCCTGAACTGTCTCTATCAGTGTCAAGAATAGAAGAGGGACATGATAACCATCTACAAGTAGTTGGAAGATTACTTATCAGGAACAGAGAGGAATTGTTGAATACAATGAGGTATAGCTAGAAAAAATGAGATGAAGTAAGAAAAAGGAAATTTAGGCTTAACATCAAGAAATTTTCCTAATGGGGATCTACATTAGATTGTAGAAAAGCCTCCCAATGGAAGTTGTGGCAGCTCCACTGCTTGAAACATATGACCTGGGACAAATGGTTAGAAAAGATACTGTAAGGCACTACTCTGCACTGGCCAGGGGATGGACTAGATGAACTAATGTTTTTTTTCAACTGTTCCCTGGTGAAGTCTGTCTTCCTTATAGGGTATTTATGGAGACAAAGGAGTAAAGTCAAAATAGGAATGTGAAGTATAATAGTGTCATCTAATAGTGCATTATAATAATTTTCTATCATAGACTCAAAATATACTCACTGTGCCAATGTAAAAGCATCATCTATCAAATGTAACCTGTTGACAACTGGAATAGCCTGCAGAAAGCAGTCATGTAGTGTTAGTATATCACACATACCATTCTGAGGAAAATCATACTTAGTTATGTTTTGAAGGTCTGGGACAAACCCTGCAGGCTTTTCTCAAGCCAAACTATATATATTCTTCAATGGAAGCTTTGCCTGAGTAAGGATGGCAGGATTTCGTCCCGTATTTTGAGCTGAAATAATTTATTCAATGTGCCTTTAAGAACAATTTTTTCTGTGTATGTAGAGTTAAAAAATTCTACATCTGGTACCCATTTGCAACAGCTAATGAACTGCTAAGCTTGAAAAATCCTCTTAAGTATGTGCAATATTGCAAATTAAAGTAAGGAAGCTCTACAGGATCTAAAATAAATCCTGATTTCTTCAGCTTGACAATGACTTTTTTCCTTTTGAGACTCCAATTCATAATCAAGTACTCACACTAGTCCAGACTAGAGTGTCTTACATTTGTTCTGAATTCTGAGCTGTTCTGGCTGCAGGAAACCATAGGCAGAACTCCAGTTAGTAAT
Source organism: Dermatemys mawii (assembly GCA_007922305.1). NCBI lineage: Eukaryota > Metazoa > Chordata > Testudines > Dermatemydidae > Dermatemys > Dermatemys mawii. Next base: position 9,690,355 of record ML677336.1, on the reverse strand, counting down.
TTTGTTGTCCATTGAATAAATCTTGGGCTGATTCTGCACTCAATTGCATGGAGTGCAAAGATTATTTGTGTGGTAACCAGAATCTGTAAAAAGAATTACTGGCTCCTGGATCTGGTACAAAACAGACTATGCACCCAGCAGCAGTAGAAAATATACCTACCCTACCATGATTTATGCAAATTTTGCAACTAAGAAGCAGAGTAGGAGCACAGCTTGCCCACCATCTTACATATATTATTCTCCTCTACACATGTATTTTTCCTCCCTATTTCTATTTACAGGAGTAGCTTCTAGATATTTAAAGCCTATAATATCTCTTTGCATAAACTTCATTGGGCAATTTTGTGGGTTATATAATGGAATTAAACTGCAAACTTCTTTCATACTGTTCCCTTGGTAGAGTTTCTCCAACAGCCTCAAAAGAACTTGCTGGGGATGGAGGGGTTGGTCCAAGGAATCTGTGGATTCCTTGAAATCCAGGTGAATCTAGCATTTACTGGAGTCCAAGTCCATTTTTGTCAAAACTCTTGGCCCCTGCTTACTCTCTCCTGCCTGCATAGCGGTATGGCTCTGTCATGTTCCCATGGATTCTCTCAATGAAAAATGCCAACAGAGGATCAAAGCATGGATTGGGAGCCCACCTAAATTATGCTGATATTCAGAATTTGCTTGATCAAGAAATCCATACAGGTTTGAAGGAAAGGAAAAGAATGCATCTTAGAGAGGCTGTACTCTCAGCCCTGCTGTCTCCAGCCTTGCCATGCCCATGGATTGCAACTCCTCCAAAGCAGTTTCCATAAAGTCAAGAAATCAGTACCAATAGGAGGCATTTCCCTTTTCCATGCTTTCCCATTCCTATGCCAATACTGGCCACTATTTCCTATACTTCGTAGCAGAATTAGATCAGTTGATTTGGCCCTGTCGAACTATTTTAAGTGGCCTTGGTCTTCACATTTTCTAAATTGTGTAATTAAAAAGCAATCCATTTGACATTGGGTTACCCCATGCAACTCCATTGAGGCAGAATGTAAAAGTGCCTTAAAGCTCTTCTCTCTGCTCCCTTTAGCCCGAGCCCCACCTTTGCTTGGCCAGTTCCCTGATGTAAGTTAGAGCAGCATGAAACTGCTTTAAGTTATACTGGCTGTCAGTGGTCACCAGGTGCTGAAATGACAACCAGGGATTAGCAAAACATTGGTAGAAGTGGCTGAAAAATTGAGTTTTCCTCCTGCAAAAAAACTGAATTTTTTCCTGTGAGGAAAAACTCTGAAAATAATTCCATTTTGGGAGAACCTCAATGCCTATTTTCCAGCCTGTTCCTGGCTACCCAACTCCTAAGGCTGCTGCCTCTCGGGCTGCCCAAGTCTGCAGGGAACTGACCAGACCCAGAGGCCATTGTCCAGGGAGTAGGGGAGATTTTTATCAGAAGTTTTGATGGAATCAACACACTTGGAATGATTCGATTCTGTCGAATCATTACTTTCTGTCAGGAAAAGTGTTCTGTCAGAATGTTTTCCGTCTAAGTGCAGGTAAATCCCAGAAAACCCATACACTGGTAAGGTTTTGCAATGATTTGAAGTCAAGGAAGAACTCCTTATACGGGGAGATTCTTCCAGGGCTTATTAAGACGGCTTTACAGGTAGAATCTGGTCCTTCGTTAATGAAAAAATTTTCAGCATACACTTGAAACGAAAGGCTATTTTATTCCCACTTTTGTTCCCACTAATGTCAAAGTGAATTTTGTCAGTAACTTTAATGGGCACATATTTAGACCATTTGCATGTGATGCATCAGCTTTCAATTATCAGTGAAAGTAACTACTGGTAATGATTGCAATAAGAAATTGATTGTATAGACTTTGTTTACATCATTGATAAACAAGTAATCTTACCTTTGGGTCTTTTTCAAGCAGTTGTGCTAATCTCTTCAAATGTAATGGATCATAACTAACTCTGTAGTACCCGGTTATATTCATATTTAACAAAATCCAGTCATGTTCTGAATCTGATATTTGCATTTCAGGAAACATTTCTGTGGGGACATTTGAAAAAGGAAAGGCTGTATCATTTTACCAATCACTAATGCAGGTATGCAAAATGTTATACACTGCTATGGAATATGGGCTCAGTTTTAATTTGATATATGTGCATGTGCATGACCACATCATTAAAATATATTGCTACTATGCATGAGGCAAAAGAGCTGAGCCAGTTTCTCAAGACTGTATGAGTTACAACCTCATATATGGAGCTAGATTGTGACGGACCCTTGACTTGGTACAGGGGGTGGTGGCACATAAGGAGACCTCCACTATGCCCATTTGCACTCTCTGTGTTCTACAGAACACAAGAACTTATTTCTTTAAGGCACTTTGCAAAGGAGGCAGGGAGGAGGCAGAGCCAGAGATCCACCTTGCTCCTTCACTGACCAAAGGAGCTGGCTGACTGGCAGTATAGTGGAATGAATGATTCATCCTTCTAATAGACGGAGACTTGCTCTGCCCGTGTGCCAAGCTCTCTGGGAGAAACTGTGTCCACCTGAGGCTCAGTACATTCTGGACTTTTCCCTGGAGCAGTGTGCCTTCACACTGCCCCCACTCTGGGTCTCTATCTTCAAACCATAACAGGGCTCACAGTTATCTTAGATTGGAATTGCCTCCTTATCAGCATTCAAATATAAATCTAAACAATTGTGGGGGCAGCAGAATGGGTAAGCTTATGCAGTTGTAGCAAACATCCAACTAAATAGTTTTGTTTAAATACAAGGCCCAATCCTTCAGTTTTTACACAGTCTGATCACGCATCAAGGGCCTGGATCCTGCCATTGGTACTCATCTGGGTCTTGTCTATACTAGGAAAAAAGTGTGGTTTTAAAATTGAGTTACCTAACTAGTTAGCTAGCTGGGTAGACCTTGAGCAGCCAGAACAATGTTAAAGATGTTAAAACTGCACCTACACAAGGTGCTTGAAATGTTTCAGCTGCAGTTAAGCTAACCTGATTTCAAAGAAACAAAAACAAAAAAATCCAATCTTTTCCCTTAGCCTAGATAAGATCATGGAGTAATATCAGAGTAAGTACGAGAATAGGGACTGCAGAATCAGGTTTTAAATGGGTGTTTTCAGCAAGTGGGGACTACAGGATTGGGCTCTAAACAGTGTGACTAAATAAAACAGAAAGGGAGGGAAGAAGCATGTGAAAGATTTTAGAACAGGTTCCTAAGTCAAGTAGCTGCTTTTTAAAAGTTTACTCCTAATGCATAGTTATGCCACTACAGTAAACAGTGCTACAGTAAAAGCTGAAACTTCACTTCCATCCTAACCCTTACTTTTATATGTGTAAACCCAGAGGTCACTCTAGCTAGAGGCCACCTAGGCAACTGCATATGGGGGCAGCAGATTTCTGGGCAGTTGCCTAGGGCTGTAGCCCCTCTACCATGTCGAAGTGGTGTCTGAGCCAAATTTAAGCAGCACTGTGACTCCATGTCTCAGGTTGTAACACCACTTGCTCAAATTTTCCCCACCTCCTGTCATGATGGGGAGGTGGCTGGGCCAGATTTGGGTAGTGGGGGAGACAGCACACAGAAATGGTATCTAGAGTAGCAGATTGTATTGAGTAGCCTCTGTCTAAACTATTCCCACTAAATACTTTTGAGCTGAAGGTTTCATAGTTGGGGTCACCTAGAAGTGATTTCTATTTTAGGGGAGTAAGTGCGGGATAAGTTTCATGATAATTAATTTAGCTATTTGAGTGATTTGTGCAAAAAAGTGTTTTTAAGAAAAATCGTTTAAGAAAACATTCAGTCGCTTTCTTTTGTACTTTGGTACAGCAAATCAGAATTGGCTTTGTTTTAAAACTTCAGACTTGGTCTGTAAGTAGCCTTGAATGAGGACTATTGACTTTGATAGATTTGAAGACATTTGGCTTTCAAGTACAAGTCACAATATTTTTAAAGGGAGTACTGAAGATGTGCTGTACTTTATTTTCTTCAGACAGATGCTCCAAACACTAATTCATGGGGATTTTTGGTCATTCTAAGAGCTGCACATAGGAGAATGTGTGACAGGTTAATGGGTGAGGAAGCGGAGCCTTTCTTTAATCCTGCAACAAGTTTAATCCATAGCACCAAACTTAGTATAGCATCTTCAAAGTGTCCACTGCTTAACACCACTTTCCTGCAACAGGCCTAATTTGCTAACTTGTCATTCATGCAGTGGCTTATTGAATTTTAAATTGAAAAGTACAAGTGTTCCTCCACCCACCTGTGACTAGATACTCACTTTGATAGCCCTCTTTCTCATTATCCAAAATAGATTAACTGGCTTTTGACCTTACCACACTCACCCCAAAGACAGGACAGAGAGTTGACATAGGTACAGAGTGTATTATATTATCACGTACTGAGGAACTGAAAAAAGTATTTGAAGAAACATGTGTCTGCCTCATATAGATGGTTCATAGTGTGGTGGAGTAAAGATTAGAATTAAGACTGTTTCTAGAACCTTAATTCAAAATGTCCAAACTTTCAAATATTTAGGTTTTTAGAATGGCAATAATCTAATAAAGCTTCTTTTTGTTTAAAGTAGCAGTGATTATACCCTTATCTCTGTCTAAATGTACTTATTTATTGCAGAACAGTAAATTGAAAAAGAATTGCACCTTTTTATAACTGAGGATGCATGTGCAGTTGCATTTCTTAAGATTAATTTTAATTTTGCTCCTCCTTTAAAATTATATAAACAAATTAAATTATGTACTGTTGAAACTGCACCTTTTCAATTTGCGTGGATGTACAAATGTTGAGTTACATCATAGAGTTATTTACTGTATTTAGGTATTATATGATTATGACCCTTTGACAATGGCCAAATCCTGAGGTCCTTCTTCAGTCCAGGAGAAACTCTCACTGAAGTCAGTGGAAGCAGTCTGAGTAAGGAATGAGTAAAACCTGAATAGGACCTCAGAGTTTGTCCCTCTGTACAAAATAGCAAATTTCAAGTTATTATGGAAATCTTATCTCACAATGTCCATTCTATTATGTGATTAAAATAGTACTTTTACAGTTACAACAGATTTTTCCACATCATTTTTCTCTATCTGAAAATGAACTTGCAATATAATTAAAGCCAATTAATGTGGACTTTTTATTGAGTTTTTTTATTCTTTCTTATCTAATTCAAATATATAGTTCATGTTTATAAAAGCTTCTAGGCTTTTTTTTTTTTTTTTTTTTTTTTTTTACATGCAAGAACAAAACATTACTTACTGCTACTTTTATCTAGCCAGACTAAGGGTTGTGCAGATCCATTTCTTATCCAAGAAATAGGAACAATCCATGTGTTACTTAACAAAAAACAAAATTGGACAATTTAATTAATTCTTATAGTTAAGGAAACAAGCTCTACACTGATGTTGAATAAGATTGTAAATAATTTCTTAAAATTCCAGCTGTCCCTTTCCCCTCTCTGATGCACTATATCTTTTCAGATGTTAGTACTCAATTTGGGTCAATTTCTGGTCTCACTGAAGATAAAAGGGAGTTTTGGCTTTAAATTCAATAGGGCCAAGATTCAGCCTATAATCCTTTGCCAGATCCTCAGATAGTACAATCTTTCTCTGGGGATAACTTTTCTTCTTCCAAGAGTGATTTTATCCTCCTACATTCTTGCCTTTCATTACTCTTCATTCCCATCCTGGCACCTGTAAAACTCCTTTTTTCAGAAACATGTTCTGCTAACATGTGCAGACAAGAGACCCCAGATGCTCACTGAGCAGCACATCAGTCCTCTGCTAAAGCGCACCAATCTACTGCTGCTAAAGTTAGTCACCCATTTTGGAAGATCTTGGCCTCTGTGTCTGCCTTTTGCAGCCACTTAATGGCCTTGCACAGTTGCTACCCAAGGAGGAAGTAATCCCTTGGAAAAGGGAATTGCATGCAATACCACTTCAAACTCATGCCTCTAATAATTTCATTTGACAATTCTAGGGGAAAAACTAACAGTTGTTCAAAACATAATGTGCTAATGCAATATTTTTCTGCAATAAAAGGTAAACATATGCTAAATGCTAAAAATATGAATTAAACATACTTGTAGGTAGTATTATTTTCTGTCCTTTTATTATAAAATTGTTCCTGACTGATAATGCCGGTGGACATATTAATTGTTAAAACTGGAAACCCATTTTGGCATGTCCAGGAGTCCATTATATTTTTTACTGATGCTGGCAACTGAACTTCATTCTGTGCATCTACAACCTTCAAGAAAGGGCTGAATTAGAAACATTTATGAAATGTTTATTTACACTGATCGATGTAGTAACGTATTTAAGAAATTATAACTGCTTAATCTTCATTTATATGTATTTTATATTGAGAATCATTGTAACTAACTGAAAAAAAAGCATTATTGTCACTAAGCTATAGAGGACCCAACTCTTTAGGGAAATCTAAAGTATTGCAATGACATTTCTAATTCTTGTAACTTGATTCTTTACCTTTCTCTTGTTCACTTCAATATATCTGCACCTTTGTGTGGTTAATGATAGGCACAATTTGTGGGATGGGATGTTGTTTATTCAATTCATGTAAAGTACCTAGATTATAAGATAGACACTATGAAAACTAACTAATTAAATAAATAATGTAACACCTAACAACTGATTCTGAACTGGATTCTCAAATAGGGGGAACTGGCATAGCTCCACTGATTTCAATACTCCTACAACAATATATGCCATATGAGAATATGACCCTCTGTTCTTAAGGTAAGACTCCGTTGTAGCATGACAGAATCTTTCTCCACAGTAATTTTGGTAGCGACATTATAATATAAATCCATTATTAATATTTTGTTACTTAGGATCCAGTCTTATTCAGACTTCTGGCAAATATTAAACATCCTGGTGGTGGGGAGTTTCCCTGAAGTGTTGGGCCCTCATTGTAATATACATGAATGAATCCTGACCCTTTAGTAACTTATGATAAATAAACTACATTTAAAATATTGTCTGAGACAAAATATTTACTAAGTATAAAAGTGAAGGTATAAAAGAAAAAGATTTTAAAGTGGTTTTAAAGTTACACAGAAATAAAGAAAAGAAAGCTTATATGCAGTGTTGTAGCTGTATTGGACCCAGGATAATAAAGAGACCAGGTGGCTGAGGTATTATCTTTTATTGGGCCGACTTCAGTTGGTGAAAGGAAAAAAGCTGGGGGGAAGGGTGGTTATTACAACACTTTATAACCCACTTAAACCCTTTTTATTTCCTCTTTATGACTGGAGAGGTGTTAATGAGCCACTTCACCTTGAATGTTCTCTTAAAATATGTATTTACTACCTGTGATAAAAAAAATCTGCTCCACCTCGTATTTAGCTGTGATCTTCTAAGTACATTTTCTAGACCTGAAGAAGAGCCCCATGTAAGTCCGAAAGCTTGCCTCTCTCACCAACACAAGGTCCAATAAAATATATTACCACACCCACCTTGTCTCTCTGTGACAAAAGGTTATCCAATTAAATAACCAAGTGAAAGATGACAAAATTTATTTGGAGCAAGAATAATCTATGCCGGTTTGTGTAGGCAGAGGCAAGTGATCCTTTAGGGTATGTCTACACTTCAATTAAAAACCTGCAGTTGGCCCTTTGGCTTATGGGGCTCGAGCTAAGGGGCTGTTTAATTGCAGTATAGACCTTCAGGCTCAGTCTCGAGCCCAAATTCTAGGACCCTGTGAGGTGTGAGGGTCTCAGACCTCAGGCTACAACATGAACGCAGATGTCTACACCATAATTAAACAGTACCTTAACTCAAGCCCCATGCGCCCAAGTCAGCTAGCATGGGACAGCTGCGGTTTTTTAATTGCAGTGTAGACATACCTTTTGCTCCTCATCTCTCTCATCAAATCTCCTGCCACAAAAGGCCTGCAAAGTGAGTTCAGGGGATAGGGGTGGGGTGTAGGAACTAGGCTAGAAGTAGATAAATTCCACTTCAAAGTTCCACAGTTGGTATGTGAGCAGAACTTGACCCATTCCAACCATTAAAGAAAAACTACTAACAAGACATGATAAATACCATTTGTATGTGAGCCCACAGATCATCTTGGTTAACACTTGAAAAGGAAAATGCTTTCAGGTATGACTGCAATGAAACAAATATAAACATCAGAGTTCATTAAGCTTTAATAAAACATCAGAAAAAGAGAAACTCATTCATGCTTATTGTTATTTTCAAACTGATAAACCCAGATGAATTAGTTTAGTTTTCTAAACTCACATTGAGTGCTTTGATAAACAGTGTCTCAGTCAGAAAGCTGGAAAGCATCCAGATAATGGAGGCCCCCTATGGAACAAAAAAGATGTTTAAACATATGAGTTATTTAAATAAACTTTAACCAGTTGATGACTGATATTCAAACCATATTCTTCATAAGTGACACTGATCATTTCTATTTTGACTTTGAATGCTTAGGATAGATAGCAAATGCATTCATATTCACGCTTTTCTGTAGATGAACACTTTTGCAACGCCCAATGTACTTGTGTTTATAACTAAATGAAAAATGGAACTATGGAAATTAAATCTTAGAAAAGAAGATAACTAAATGATTGTAAGTTTTGCAATAAAATAATTTGATTGTTCTTTTTAAATCTGCGTTTTACAAAATTGTTGGAAAGTACATACAAGCAAAATATCTTTTTTACCTTGCTGTAAGTGAAGATATCAAATAGGCCTATAAGTGAAAATGTTCCTTTGATTTTTTCTTCTCTTGCTGATAATGACCGAGATTCTATTTCTTTATCTTCCCTTAAGACAGGTTGTAATATGTGATAATAAAAGATTTCATTCTGAAAATTAAAAGACAGACTCCCATTTCAATTAATTCCCATTGTATAAACCACACAGACTACATATGTGCTAACATTTTCTTTTCAGCTCATTTTTTCCCATCAACAGGAAGCAATTTTTCCCCAGAATAAAGGGGGTCAGGAGCCTGATCCTTTATAACCTGATTCTGTATATCCACCTGTATATGCAGGTGGAACTACCATCGAAGGCAGTAGGAGTTCTGCACACAGAAGCATGGCAGATTTGGGCCTCATGAAGAGCACTAAAGTTTTACAATTTAAGAAAAAAATTGAAAATTGCAAAATGTAAAAATGAATTATATATTTACATTTCGAGTACATTCAGTTCTTGCTTCACTTATCTGGCAAGACACATTCAATGTTCTCTGTTTACGTCGAAAGACTAAACAACACAATAGCCATCCAAAAGAGTGCCGTTTTAGGTGCTTCAAGCGTCATTGGATAGCAAATATGGAGAACTAGATCCTCAGCTGGTGTACATCAGCTTAGTTCCCTTAATTTTAATGGAATTGTGACAATTTATACCAGCTGTCACCCCAGAATCCTGAAGCCAAGTCTCATACTCGGGTAAATAAAGAAGAAACTTATGTTCATCTGTTTTCTTTGAACATGTATTTGCTTTTTAAGTCTACCAGGAGGTTCAGCTACTAATGTGGGTCTGTAAGCAGGTGTTTTTTTATTTAATGTGTTTTAAAAATATTGCAGGTCTCTTTGAACATCTGCACTACCAAAGAGGAAGAGACAGACTTATAAGAGCTATCAGCTTATTTATTTGCAGATTATTTTGTATTTTGCAAACAATTTGGGGAGCCAAATTTTGAACTGTTGCAGATGTAATTTGTGCTTGTAATTTTTTACCTGCATTGAATTTTGGGTGAAAACCCTTAATGCAGGTACCTGCAATTTGTGTTTGCAATCAGGTATCTGTAGCTGTACACATAACTAATGATGTTAAGTGCTCTGATTTGCAATACATTTTGTGTTACAAAGTTACAGGCACAGACTTTTACAGGGGCAAACTGCATCTCCAAAAAAAGAGGCAAAGGCATCATTCTTAAAACTTAACCATTTTTACGTTTCTGTGCTATTAAGTTCTGCTTTATATAGAATAAGCAAACTGTTTTGGAATTCCAAAGTTGCACACTAGTAGATTCCATGGCCTAAAAATCTGATTTGATCCTCATGAGAATGTACTTGACATGCCTGTAGTAGTTTCCAATTCAGCAAAGTACTTAGGCGGTGGCTTAATTTAAGCACAAACTTAAGAGCAAGTGTAATTTTGGTGATCACAAACACTAATCTTCATTCCTAGCAGAGAATGAAATTCTGTTTTAAAAAGAAAAATTCAACACAACCTTATCTATGAGTTGTCATCAATGTCTCCATAGTCTCAAACATAAGAAATTTACATTTACATTATCAGCTGTGGAGTCATTTACATACAGAGTACTAAATTTGGGGAGAGAGATAGAGAGAATTACATTCATTGCATCACACAGTTAACCTAAACAAGCAACAGCTTCCCAGGAATCATGTATGTGCAGTAGCCCCACCTCACACAGTAAAGAAAAATATACAGCTTTGCATTTTTGACAGTCATGATTAATCACATTGGATCACTGCGAATATATGAGACACGTTCTAAAATGTTATGTTCTATTATCTGATGTAATACAACATGGAGTGTCAGATTATTATAAGCTGCATAGATATGTACGAACAGAGTATATAAAACCAAACCCAACTCTATCAATTAGGTCTAGTAAATATCATTTCAGAATGAATGTATAGTAACAGACAGATTCAAAGCAAATACTGAAATGTTATCTCTGTGCTGCTGAAAGAGCAGACGTAATTGTGAGCAACATTTGTCTCTATATACATATAAACACCATGAGAGATGGGTGAAATGTTTTGGCTGAAACTTTTTGTTTTCCAACAAAACAAAATTCAGATTTGGGTCAGCTGAAACATTTTGTGCATTCACGCTGAACGTGCCAAATTATTTTGGTTTTTAAAAAATCTGAAAAATTTCATTTAGAAAATGTTGAAATGAGAATTTGATTTTTTTATTCACAAAATTTTATTTTAAAATGTTTTAAAAACTAAAATGAAATGAAATATTAGGTTTCAGGTCAAATTAAATATCTTGTTTGATCCTAAGTGAATTTTATTTTTACTTTTTGGGACAGCCAGAGAATCAAAAAATCAGTTGATCACTCCATTCTATAAACAATATCTATATTATTTTCATTTAAAGTTATACTGGGACTAACCATGAGCCTATTAAAGTCAATAGGAAAGCTCCCATTGACTGCACCTTCCTGGTGTAGGATCAGGACAATAATATAGGTTGTAAAGGGAAAGTGTTTAAATATTCAGCTTTGGTACTTACCAGTGATAGTCTAGGTTCCATGTAGCTAGCACCAACGTATTCAAAATAAGATGCAAATCCTTCATTAAGCCATAGATCATTCCACCAATTCATGGTAACCAGATTTCCAAACCACTTAAATAGAAAAGAAAGAATGTCTCAGATTACATTTTTTTGAACTGCCGCTTTCATTCCTTTATGTTAAACAGATAGGAATGATCAAGAGAACAGTGTGACTTTATTTAATGTGTATACGTTATCACAATCAAATGCTATAATTTTTTCCAGTTGGTGGAAATTCAGTAGTGCAAAGATACAACTTGAGAAAAACCACACAGATGCAGGTCAGTGGTTGTATATTTTTAAATTCTTAGGTCTGAGATTGCATAACATACTGTAGCACATACTACAGTTCATAACATAAGCACATACTGTAAATTTAAACAGTTCTCCATTCTATTTAAATTAAAGCAATCACTTATAAATCTGTAAATCTAGCAGAAAAAGTTAGACTACCATTTGAAAATATGGGATTTCTCAAATAATACACAAAAGTATTTTCAAAATAGCTTCTTTCCAATGAAATAATATTTTGTTTTTCCATGTTCTTAACAAAAGGAAATTGTCAAGTAGATAATAAACAGAACTGGGGAAACAGACACTTCCAAAATCAGCAAATCCATATCCTGGTGAGCAATAAAACTTCCACAACAGCTGTGATGTACTAATAGTTGGCAGTTTATATTTAACAAAAATCTGATATATCATTTGGGGATTTGAGATTTCATTATATATTATTTGTTAATCCTTAAGAGCAGTTATCTTATTTAAAAACTATGTTTAATAAGTAATGATATTTATTTTACTAGTCCTCAGTAAACACACTAACTTTTCAGACCGTCAGATGAAGAGACATAGTCAGGAGAGTGTGCATGTGGACTAGCCAAGTTAAACTCTTTTTGCTAACTTAATTGTTTAAAATACCTTCTCTTGACAAAAGTACTATTAAATGAAGTATAGTAAAAATGAAGTGAAACTGTTTTATCATTCCAAACCAAATCATTTTAAATTCTGAATGTCATTATGTAAACAGTTTTAGCTACAGATAAAAATGTGTTTATACCTTGCCTTCATTCTGTAGTTCCATAGCCCATTCACTATTTGCCTTCTTAGATAGTTACATCTATCCCCATTAAAAATTAACATTCTTTATGGAGTCTATTCTTCCATTCAGTGCATTGTGGGAATCACTACTCTATCTCGATATGCATACCCCGTTCATTCTTAGGGTAGAATATTTTCTTGGAAGGTATCCAAGTATCTTGTAAGAAAATAAACAAATGGTTCATTGGTAGACATTATGTATATATCCATGACCCCTTTGAGTCAACTTTTCAAATAATGGTAATACTGTCATCAATATTTTATAAATTTCATTCAAGATAAATAGACATTGGGTGGAGATTCCTGTGTCATGCTGGAATTTGTTTTTTATGTTGATCTGCCAAGTTAATTTATAACCGAAGTATTTTCCAACCAGCTGAAAATGTCTTTAGTTATTACTGTAGCATTCCTTCCTCTAGTTACCATCAACTGTTACACCCCTACATGTAAGTCGCTATTTTCCCCAGTTAAATAGTGACTTTGCATCTACATAAACTGGAAAAGAGCAACTTCATAGATACATATACAGAATGTTTTACCACATGCCTGGTGTCCTAGCTCATGTGAAACAATTAGGCAAATCATAGCCTTTTTGCCTCTGACTTGATCACTTGGGATGTACATCAAGGATGATTCTTGGAAAGTCATTAGCCCCCAGTTTTCCATAGCACCTGCTCCAACATCAGGCAGTGCAACCAGATCTAAATTGATTTAAATAGAAAAAAAACTTTAAAAGTTTCAAGAGTAAAATGCTTACATGACTGTTCTATGTTTACCCAATATGCAATTACAAGATATATGTTTAGTGGTTCTCTGCTGTACCATTGCAATAAACTGAAAAACACTTCTTGGAATTGTTCTCTTTCTCGTCCTTAACTGTTTCTGACATTGCTATGCCTTTCCGGGATGCCGCCCTTTCAGTCAGGAAAACAAAAATCAACTAAATCGAAGCCAAGCCCCTCAACAGTTTCATGTACCAAAGTACATTCTGAACTAAAATATTTGATAAAGGGACTTTCCTCCCAGCTGCTGGGAGAGAGTAGATTTAACTCTCCCCAGTTCTGAGTACTTCTGGCTTGCCATTCTCTCTGTCTTGCTTTTGCCCCAGTTATGGAGCATGTGGGAGAGAGGGAGCAGAAAAAGACATCTTCCTCCCACCCCCCACCATGGATTCTAGGTGTGTGATTTCCCCCTCTTTTTGCATCCTGCCTACTGATAAGAAAGGCTCTCTCTCAAACTCTGTATCCCTAGATGAGCAGAGAGGCTCATTTCTACTCTTTTGTGTGGATCAAGTTGCCTCAGAAACACCTTCTCTCTCTCTCTCGCCTCACAGCAAGTCTCACTCCACCATGTCTGTTTTCCGTGTATTCCTCATTGTGCCTGATAAGCAGTGAGCTCATCACATCTATGATTCAGATACATTTTGGCAGGATGGGTTGATTTAAATCAAATCAAGAATTTAAATCACTAAGTGGAAAGCTTTGATTTAAATCTTTGTCACACAAATGGTAAAGTTGATTAAAATCAGTTCTTTTCTAAAGGAGGGTCTATTCTCATTGGTTGATATAACCATTAAAAAGAGAGGTTACTCGCCTTGTGCAGTAACTGGAGTTCTTCGAGATGGGTGTCCCTGTACGTGCTCCACTTCAGGGACACCTGTGCCTTTGAAGGAAAGTTTTTGGTAGCAGTGCCTGTTCAGCCCACACATGTGTTCCACAGATGCTCATGCCCTGCACCGAGATTACATGGGACTGCGTGAGTAAACCGCCCTCAGTTCCTTCTCCACTGCAAAGACCTACAAAGGAGACTGCAAAGCAGAGGGGAAGGAGGATGGGCAGTGGAATAGCTGAGGGACACACATCCCAAAGAACTCCAGTTACAGCACAAGGTGAGTGAGTAACTTCTTCTTTTAATAGGTTACATCAACCAATTCAAAGGCACTTTTCTTTAGAAAATAACTGTGGTGTAGTGCCGCTATGGGTGCTCCACTCCAGGTGACTCGTGAATAGTATCCCCCATTAAGGAGAGATGAGGGACAAAATTGTAATATGTACTATGTAATATGTCAGTAAAGTCAGGTGAGTGACATGTCCCAGAATAGATAGAGGAACCTGAACCGAAATTTAAGAATCTGATGAGTTCTTTTCCACATACTCTAAGTGGGCCATAGCTGTTCCACTTGCAGAGTAGATGAGGCTGAGTGTATTTTTTTAGGTGATAGAGTGTTGGTCACTAAGAGCATCTTGACAGTGACAACCTCCACTTGTTCACAGAAAGTACTTCAATTCACAAGATATCAGATCCTTAGGGTTCCTAAACTCTTGTGGTGCCATCAGTATCAAAGACTGGGCTGAGTGGGAAGGATGGGTTTGGTACCAATGCAGTACTTAATATGGGAGTGAGTTGGCTCTGATCCCCTTAGTACCACAGGTAGAAAAGCAGTCTTTGGTATTATTTCCCTTCTTGTTATTGGTACCAAGTATTGTTTCAGGATCAGCTTGGTCTTTTCAATCATGTCTCTGCTGCTCTGGGTATGGGAATCCGAACTTGGTACTGAGTCTGTCTTAGAGGATTGGCTCCTCTTTGCCTTTGCAGTACCAGTCTGACTGGGAGCCTACATGGAACTACCCTTGGGAGCTGAGGTTTCTGTAGCCTGCTTGTAAGATGGTGACCGAGAGATTTTTGGAGATTTACTCCTTGCCTCCTTTTGCTTATAGGCAGATATGAATGAGAACATCAGCACTGTACATGTACACAGTCCCATGCCTTGCTCCTGGTCTCTGGTGACTGAGATCTCAGTGTGGACGGGGTACTAGCTGTACTGGGAGGTCTATGGACCCCCCGGATCTAAAGTTTTCTCCATCATTAGGAGTTTAAATGTAATTTTTCCATTTTTTCAGGGTCTGCTCTTAAAGGAAGTGCTGATCTTGCACATACTGGAGATATGAGTACCACACAGGCAGCGGAGGCACTGGGAGTGTATGTCACTTATTGGAATAGCCTCATGACAAGAGAGACACCTCTTGAATCCTGGGAAGCCCAGCATTTATGAGCAAAACTAATGAAAATTTACCCCTTAGGAGGGGAAATGTCCTAACTACATAACTATATGACTAAAACAGGATTTTTCTTAGCTTTTGCCTTTTTCTTTTTTCTCTTTTTTGAGAAAAAAAAAGCAAAACAAATGAAAAAAATTTTCCAATAACTAAAACACTATAGGGTAAGTAACCATAAGGTAATTAACTATCTGAGAAAAAAGTTAAATATCAGATAACAGGTACACAGTAGACACTGTCTCAGGCCAATGGCGGTTGTGAAGGAACTGAGGGTGGGTCACCCATGCACCCTCATATAGTCTCTGTGCTGGGCATGACGCTGTGTGGGCCGAATGAACACCCTTGCCAAAAATATTCAGTTGAAGGCACCGCGCTCAGGCGTACTCAAAATGGAGCCCATACAGAGACACTACCTGAATAATATGATAATTTACAACTAAACAGAGCCTTTACACTAGATTTGGTACATCTTTTTGCTACCTAGAAGGTACACTACAATTATATACATTTATTTAAGGAATTATATAGCTTAATATTTTCAGATTCTTATTATTTGTATGTTAGAAAATGGTGAATAATATATTGTTTATTTGCTAGTTAATTAACTTTTTGCTTATGATTTGTGTCTAGGATGGTAACTGGGATTTAATTAAACACAAAATACAGCATATAAAATGTTTATTAAACAAAATATTTTGGATACATAAATGTCTCTTATCAAATCATGTTTCACATTTACAACTAAATTACAATTAGTTTAGGCCTTTGTATTAAATTCTGATGTCATTTTAAACAGGTTTATCTTTAAAAAGAAAAAAACAGTATACTTTAAATAAAATTTAAATAAAAAATAATTCAAATTAAAACAAAAATCTTCAATTTTTATCCACCCTGGATTTGGACATTGAAGGAAATGAAGAATGATCTTGAATGTATATCAAAGATAACAACAAGGGATATTTCATTTAAAACTAGATAGGTGGTAACTAATGAGCAAATTTCACCTCCCAGACTATTAAAAAATTACAGGAACTCCTCACTTAATGTTGTAGTTATGTTCTGAAAAATGCGACTTTAAGAGAAACATTGTTAAGTGAATCCAATTTCCCCATAAGAATTTATGTAAATGAGGGGGTTAGGCTCCAGGGAAAAAATTTTCACCAGACAAAAGATTATATATATATACACACACACACATATATATATATATATATATACACACACACACACATATACATACACACATATACACACACACACACACACACACTCTGTGGTAAACCCAGAGCAGACTGCTACAGGAGGGAGTGGTGGTAAGCAGTCCTAGAAGGGTAAAAGGCCCTCCCCTTGCCAAATGAGAAAAGATAACCACAGGTTAACTGGATTCAGCTGAGTAGAGGTTGCCGGAGACTCAGTTGAGATCAGCTGAGGCCAGTTAAGGAGACCTTTTTAAACCTTCCCCTGTGAGGAAGGAGGGGAGGGAGACAGAGAGACGGGGAGTGAAGCTGCCAGCAGGCTGGGGCAGCAGGACAAGGAGCCCCTCCAAGAAGAGAGGCAGCATTTCCCTGGCCGGAAGGGAAAAAACCCGGCCAAAAAGCTACTGAAGGGAAGGAAAAGCTTGCCCTTGGAGAGTTAGAGGGAGTACCCTGCCCAAACCAGTCTCTCCGAAGCATAACAGACTTATACTGGGTGAGACAGGGAGGGTACTTTGCCACAATACACACACAGAGAGAGTATAAGTTTTAAATGAACTATTTAATACTGGTACACAGTGATGACTGTGAAGTTTGGTTGAGGTGGAGGAGTCAAAGGGTGGGATATTTCCCAGGGAATACCTTACTGCTAAATGATGAACTAGCAATTGGCTGAGACCTCAAGGGTTAACTCTCACACTCTACAAGGCAGCAGGAAAGGAGGGAGGGCAGACAGAGACACTGTGTGTGTGTGTGTGTGTGTGTGTGTGTGTGTGTGTGTGTGAGAGAGAGAGAGAGAGAGATTCACCTTTAAGTATGCCAGCTCTTAAGTACACTGCCTTGTTAATTAGACCAGCTTGCAGATACCAGCTGCTGCCAATGAGCTCCCTTCATTGGGCCATTACAAGTCCATTAAAAGCCCCGTCGGCAGTGCAGTGGGGGGCGGGGCCAAGGCAGGCTCCCTACCTGCCCTGGCTCCGCATGGCTCCTGGTAGCAACTGCAGCCAATGGGAACTGCGGGCACAGCGCCTGCTGGCATGAGGGTAGCATGCAGAGTCTCACTGGTCACCCACGGGGCTAGGGATGGCAGGGACCTGGTGGCCACTTCCTGGGAACCATGATAAGCACTACCAGGACCCCGCACCCCAAATCCCCTTCCCAGCACAGAGTCCCCTCCCACACCCAAACTCCCTCCTGGAGCCTGTACCCTCCACCCACCCAAACCTCTGCCCCAGCCCTGAACCCCCTCCTGCATCCTAAATCACTCATCCCTGGCCCCACCCCAGAGCCTTCACCCCTCTCTCACACCCCAACCCCTGCACCAGCCCAGAGTACCCTCCCACACCCAAACTCCCTCCCAGAGCCTGCACCCCATACCTCCCACACACACCCCAAGCTCCTGCCCCAGCTCTGAGCTCCCTCCT
>ML677336.1:9647588-9671657 GCA_007922305.1 Dermatemys mawii | reverse complement strand
AAAAAAAAAAAAAAAAAAAAAAAAAAAAAAAAAAAAAAAAAAAAAGACCAATTTATCACTTGTCCTAACAAACTAATAGGCAAATCCTAATCCTATTGGAGTCATTGAGAGTTTTTGCATTGACTTCAAAGGGACCAAGATTTGAGTCTAAATGTACATAGTGTGACAAAGCTCCAAGTCTGTCCTTGTGGGTCCTGCGCTTCCTGGCAGATTTAGGGGCCTCAGAAACTCATCTAGGCCCCAGAGTGACCTCCCTTTCTCAGTAGAATTGGCAAGAGTCACCACCTAGTGAGTTACCTTCATCACAGGCCAGTATGGAAGATGGAAAAGGGGCGAGCCCGGGCCTGCCGTCTACTCCGGACTCCAGCCCAGGGACCCTAATAGTATCAGCTAAGATGGCTGACCTTGTAGGCACAAAACACAATACAATTCCCTGGGCTACTTCCCCACAGCAGTCCCTGCTTCTTCAAACTCCACTTCACCCTTACCTCAGGGCCTCCTTCCTTCAGTATGATATGTTGTCCAACACTCAGTCTCACGAACAGCATAACTTCCTTCCACAGCTCCTGACACCCACACCCACCTGACTAACTGGGAGGTTTTTATCTGGTTTCAGCCAGTCCTTGATTGGCTTCAGGTGTCCCAATTAGGCTAGCTGCTTCTACTCCTTTCCAGAAGGTTCTTAATTGGCCCCAGGTGTCTTGATTGGCCTGGAGTAGCCTTTGTTTGGCTATCCAGGGAACAAGGACCTGCACATCCTGAGACTAATATACCTGCCTTCCAGCACTCTCCTATATCCTTCTGGTCTGACTCCGTCACAATAGATAGTTTTCTAATTATTCTTTTAGTAAATATGAAACACCACTTTATAACATAGTAACACTGAAAACCACACTTTTAAGTGATATCTTAACTTGTACCAGAAAAATGCATATGTGTCTGTCTGCGGTCAGAAATGAGCTTTTGGACAGGCAGATTAGGTATTTGTATGAATAATCTGATAAATTAAATATAGTGTTACCCCATCAATATGGGTGTATGCCTTAATCTGAGGCCCTTTGAAAATTTAACCAGCAAGTTTTGAAAACATAGCAGTTAGCAAAACTGAACCCAGATGTGAGTTCTGCACATGCAAGCGCTTGTACTTGCAAAATTTATGGGCAAAATTTTAGAGGCATTCGATCTCCAGGTTTTAATTTAAAGTGAAAAAGTACGGGTATTCAGTTAGTCTCTGCAGCCTTGTGCTCCCCTTTTCTGCCAATGTTTTGTCAGAGTCTCAAAACAGCATACCACTGTGTTCTTCAATACCCAGACACAAAGGGAAGAGTTAAAATCATAGTGACAACTTTAACTTTAAATATCCTGGCATATGGCAGACTCTTGTGGATATTTTTTCATCCAGCTCCCATTGTCTTGACACCAATTTCAGTGGGAGTAGGAACAGACATACACTTTTTAAATGAAAGGGGCTAAGGAGATCTTGAATTACGAAAAAACCTTTCTTGATAGTAACTTCTCAGAAAGTTTTACTCCGCTCATCATTCACATCAGAATTTAGGTACTGATCTGTACAGAGTATATAAACTCTTATGATTATAAAGGAGATTTTTCTACACATGTATTTATTGGATAAAATGTTAACAGTTTTTCCATGTAATCAAATATTTTCAAAATAGGACATATATTCAACAAAAGGTACATCTTATCAAACATACGGTGCATAATAGAACCAATTTATTCTGTTAGCTGCTCTGATGAGTTCTGCAGATTCTTATTTACCTCATTGCCCCTTTCAGTCCTGGTGATGTAATCAAAATCACAAACCACAAAAGCAGTTAGATAAGTTGACATTTTCAATGTTGTGTTAAATGTGGTAACAGTCCATAGACTTCCATTCTTGTCTTTCATTTCAGATGTATCTAGAACAAAAACAATTTTAGTATAGAAACAAACTATCACTACTATACAATAAAACAAGAGTTTATGTTTTCAAACCGGTCTTTCATACATCTCTTTATTACATTTTAATACTCTGTATGACAGCTCTGGCTACATATATTTTGGCAACAGCACCATGCCAACTTTCCCACTTAGATCATTCCATGTACTTGAATTATTATCTTAAATCAGTGGTTCCCAAATTTGAACAACCCATGAACCCCTTTCACTAAAATGTTAAGTCTCATAAACCCCCTCCTAAAAATGAATATTTCCAGGGATTTTCTCCTTTACCAGAGTACAAATGATACAAGCAGTGATCTTGGAAATATAACATTTGTTTTTATGACATGATTATTACACACTATTTATTATTAATCATTACAGTATTTTTATTACATTATGAAAATGTCAACACTTTTCCAAGATCTCACTTTTGTAGCTTGTATCACTTTGAATAAGCCTGTTATAAGATAAGGCTTCTATGTTTCATCAAGGAGTATCAGATGTGAAACAGCATGAAGGTATTTAAGAAGCCAACTCAAAGAGTTCCTCCTACACAAGCATTCAGGTCTTGAACAGTCCAGGCAAACAATGAATGTTACAACAAAACTTAAACTTGTTCTTCAAAATAATTTTAAAAAACAATACTAGTTGCCTATTTAAATTTAAAAACAGCAAAAATCATCCACCTCCCTTTCCAGTTCTTATAAAGGAGTCTTGAAGTTTAAATCTCCTCAGTGTGATAGATATGTTTGCTTTGATCTGCTTAGCTCTTGGAAGTCCAGGAGCTGCTGGCTCTGTGCTGCCCAGAGTTCTTAGGGACAGCTCTGTCCGCCATTAGGGAATTTTTTTTCCTCGAGAACCCCTTGTAACATTTTGCAAACCCCCAGGGGTTCACGAGCCCCAGTTTTGGAACCACTGCCTTAAATAAAGACTCTACTATTCCACTCCTCAGCTTTTTCATCAAAATCTATGAAGCATATCAAACTGTGAATTGGTTTTTGGATGCAGACAAGCATAAAAAATATTCTCCCATGCTACACTTCTATAATATGTATGTTCATAATATCACTCAAGTAAATATCAAACATTCCTGAGTTATCAAATGCTCAAATCTCACATGCTTCAAATAAAGTGCCCAATCAGACTCTCCACAGAAAAACCCATGGAAGGAGGTTCTAAGAGAGGAAATATTTGCAAACTACCTTCACAGATATTCCCTATTTGAGTCCCAAAGTTACATTATATGCTTCACAGACCTGGTAACCATTGACTTTTATTATTTAAAATTATATACATGAGAAATAAAGATTCATGACAATAAGGATACTAAGAGACATTTACACATGAAAGGAAGGAATTCCACAGCTTTTTAGGTTTCCTGCATGAATACTATCTGTCCCTAATGTGGCATCTTTGTCACACACAGCATCCCACATTAGGTGAGAATCAGTGATGAGAAACACTGCCTGAGTGGTATATAATAGCTTGCATTGCTGCTAACCCTGTCATGTCTATTCTGTGGATTAACAGAAGATTTCAATTATGTGACTGTTAAGACAGCTTTCATAAGCACTCAAGAATTGTTTTTAAGATACACACAATCTCCCCCACCCCCTGTCTTTAAATAACAGAAGTATATACTCACACATACACGACCACAACTTCATAAGTAAAAGTCATGCAGTAAAATGTACTGAGTAAACACTGTACAGTAAGACTCAAAACATGAACTGTTGTGCAATCAATCACAGCTACCAGACATGAATGTGTCACCATTGAAAAGAGACCCAATACCACCACCACTCACTTTTCAAGACAGTGACTCTGCATATTTGCCTGTGAATTTATAGATTTTTATTAACCCTGACTTTTTTTTCCAGACCTACTAAATAATCTTCCTGCCTCAATAGCCCATGTCTCTTAGGGCTTGCCTACACACAAAAGTTCATCTGGAATAAAAGTAGGGTATGAATACAAAGCAGATTAAGTATTTCTGATTAACTCCATGTGTGGATGTTTATTCCAAAATAAAGCACTTATATTCTGCGGGGTGGGAGAAAGTTTGCACATGGAGTTAATCAGGAATAGCTATTCTGAAATAAGTCTCTCTCTCAGGCTGGTTGGTCCTTTAAGGAATGCTGGACTGAGCCTTGCCCATGACCTAGCAGTTACCCTTCAACCTTTCCTGTGATCTAACCAGGCAGGAATAATTAGTGATCCCATCTGGATGGTAATGGAGTTAGAATGACTGACCACAGCAACTGTCATAAGTATAAAGTAGCCTAGAATTACTGTTTATCTGTAAGGGGTTAAGCTAAAGGTAACCTGGAGAGGTGGACAACTGACCAATGAGAAATTCCTCAGGAGACAAAGGATTTTGAGTTTCAGTTTCTCTCTGGGTCTCTCTCTGTTCAGCTCGGCTATGGGATGAACCACACCTATTTCTTTCACTGTAACTATAGCTTTCTACCAAGTAAGGTAATCAGTAAGTTTACCTTCTTTTTATCTCTTGGAGGGCTCTCAGTGGTGAGTGTTGGCTGGGTGCTTCTTGATATTGTAAGATTCAGCAGAGATATCAACAGTGGGAGAAAGTTGCCTCGGGGGAGAGGTTTGGGTTCTTGATTCTTTTGCTGATTATGGTAGATGCTGTTCTATTGATGGCTATAAGGGATTTATTCCTTTCTTTTTTCCTTTTGTTAAAATCTTTCTTTTAAGAATCTGACTGCAGAATGGGCAGAATGGTGGCAGAGGTTATTTCTTTTTTCATGTCAGGATTGCCTCCCCACTCTGAACTCTAGGGTACAGATGTGGGGATCCGCATGAAGAAAGAAATAACCCCCCGCCAAGCTTATTTTACCAGCTTGGGTTAAAATGTTTTTCCCCAGAACACAACTTCTTCTGTGTCTGGACTTAGTATGCTGCCACCATCAAGTGAGAATGTCTCAAAAACTATTGGACATGGGCCACTTGAAGCCCCTCTTTCTCTTTCCACAAAACCCCCAAACTTATTCCCTCCCTGGGAAGCTTGACAGAAAAGCCTCGCCTGATCCTGCGGGACGTGCCCGATCCAAAACCAGGATCCTACACAACGGAAAACAAGCAGTCAGATTCTTAAAAGAAAGATTTTAATAAAAAGGAAAAAAGAAAGGAATAAATCCCTTATAACCATCAATAGAACAGCATCTACCATAATCAACAAAAGAATCAAGAACCCAAACCTCTCCCCCGAGGCAACTTTCTCCCACTGTTGACATCTCTGCTGAATCTTATAATATCAAGAAGCACCCAGCCAACACTCACCCCTGAGAACCCTCCAAGTGATAAAAAGAAGGTAAACTTACTGATTACCTTACTTGATAGAAAGCTATAGTTACAGTGAAAGAAGTAGGTGTGGTTCATCCCATAGCAGAGTTGAACAGAGAGAGACCCAGAGAGAAACTGAAACTCAAAATCCTTTGTCTCCTGAGGAATTTCTCATTGGTCAGTTGTCCACCTCTCAGGTTACCTTTAGCTTAACCCCTTACAGGTAAACAGTAATTCTAGGCTACTTTATACTTATGACAGCAACAAAGGAAACTTAAATGGAGCTGAGCTCATTTGAGGGAAGAAGACCCCGGAGAGGGGGGTTAGGGAGTTCCCTCTCACTAGGAAGGCAGAAGAAATAGGATCAGTCCCCATGGTGGGCCTGAAAGGGGGCAAGATCCACGGAGAGACTATAGAGGTGGCAGGACTCTTCTTTGGAGAAAACCCCGCAGGGAGCAGAGTAGGTTGCTATATCAGGGAATCCTGAGATAGGGTTTGTAAGTGAAAGCACAAGACTTAAGTAGCCCAGTAGGGCAAAAAAACTATTCAGACTTGTTTTGATTTTCATTTGGACCTTTCAGTTACCTCAGACATTATGCAAGGGGTGCACCCCAGGGAGCAGTTTTTTCCATCCTATTCCCGATGTAGACAAACCCAAACCCTTTCTGTCCCCAAACAGGAGCAGCAATTGCCTCCTTTTGGGAGATGGAGTCTTCCTCTAGTAATCTATTAACATCACTCTTTTGACCAGCCAGGACTACCATAGGACCATTCAAAGTCTCTCCACACAGACCTGATAACCTGGCCTCTGCAATATCATGTTCTGCTAACCTGCTTCCACTTACTTTTTACTTTTTTTTTTTCCCCAGTTAACCTCCAGTCCATGCTCTATATTGTTAGGACAGAACAAATCAACTGAACAGATTTTTTCTTATAGTTGAGCCGTTAGCCCATGGATAACAGATCATTACAGTACAGGATGATACAGTAAAATAATGTGTTATAATTATACACTGTTCAAGTACATTCAAACCTTTATTAAGATAACTTGGAGAAATACAGATGTCTATTTTTTAACCTACCTATAGCAGGCATGTTGGAAAGGGCCACATAACTGGGATGATGGATAATTATGATATTAAAGGTTGCCTTCATGGCAGGCTCATCAAAGCAGGGATAAACAGTCCTGGCATATGTTGGTTCAAGCTGTGATGCAATCATCATACTAAATTGGAAATACAGATATGGTTAATCCAGCATGTTGTGGCTGATCAAAACCATTATATAGTACAGAAAATCTGCTAAGTTAGGAAAAAAAGGTAAATCATATACATATGTGGATTTAGAAAAAGGTTAGTCACTATTTAGAGAAATTTATGACTCAGTTGTCCCCCGCAGAGATTTATGTGCAGATTTGTGCTTTGTTTGATTTAACTATTTTAATGGCTAATTCTTTTCTTACATGTCTTTCTTTTATAACAGAAGGGCTTGCATTTTTATATATTTGTTTTTTTTTAATTTGATTTCTAATATGGTGTTAAAGTCTCATTCATAGTTCAGATGACTTGCAGCAGTCAAGTGCTCAGAAATTATGTAACCACCATATTTTATCAGAAGTAGATTCCATGCTTGCTTTTCTCTCTAATCCAAACTTTCTTATTTTAAAAAAGGTAGAGTTTATTCAAAGATTTTAAGAATTATACGAAGCATTTATGTGCAAAACGTGCCCCTCATCTCCACCCAAACCAGGCACAGAAAAACCCTACAGCAGCAGCACAAAAGCAGTTCCATGGCACCGGGGAACGCAATGGAGAGAATACTTATGGGGACCCTAGAGCACCTGCACGCTGTAAAGCTCTGCTCCAAGATGCTGCTTGTGACAGTTTGGAAGAGGGCTTTGGGGCAGAGTGCAGCAGGCCAGGGGAGAAGCCAGTGGACCCAATGGCCAAATTTTCAAACACATCCATTGGTTTTCTGTGTCCAACTTGAGACAATTGAGGAAAATCCTCACTGGAGAAAAGCAGGGAAGATGCTGACAGAGGCAATTTCCATTCTCTGTACAAATCAAATGCATCACATAACAGGCAGATCCACAGGTAGACCACAAGAAGATACAGCTGCAGATGAACCACCTATGCTTTGAAAACAGATGCTTGAAAATAGGCATTACCAAGGTGAGAGAAAGAAGATGGGTAGCACCAACTTGAGACAGAAGGCAGGGAGTGCCACTGCCAGCATGAGGGAAGAGAGAAGGACATGGAATGTCAACATCATCTTGAAATGAATGGATTGCATCTGCAAAACCCTAATCCAGGAAGTGAAAGCAGATGCTCACCCATCTGTCCCAGTGGGAGACAGAGACTCCAAATTATTTCCTCGCTTTAAGGAAGGGGATGACATGGATGTGTTTCTAAATGCTTTTAAAATGGGGGGTGAATTTAATAAGATAGAGCAGGAGGACATGGTCTGGTGCCTGGCTTTATTACTATCACAAACAAAGGACTTTGACATTTTGACCCTTATGGACAGAGAGAAATATAAAGATCATGGACAACATAAATAAGCTTTCTTGCCAAAGTTCAAACTTTTCCCTGCATATGGAAGGTTTGGGAAGTTCAGAAAAAAAGGGACATGATCTATGATGAAGTTTCAGCCCAAATTATGGGCTACGTAAGAAAATGGGTAACTGGTTAGAGAGTTTCCACGGTCTATGAATTAATGGACTTAGAACAATTCCTTAACCTCTGCAACCCCAACCTGAAATAAATCGTTAATAGACAAAGATCCTAGAGGCATGACCATATCTGGGAAATGGGCCAACCAACATGCAGACTGTCCATTGGCAGTGGAAAGAAAAATCAAAGGAGATAGCACAAATCTGATCACCAAATCAAGCTCTCCTCTCCCCCTGAAGGGAGAATGGGCTAAATCCAGACATGAGTAGGAGGCAAACCATAACAAGGGCCCAAAACGGGAACCTGGGGAGATGATATGTTTTTATGGTCACAAAAGTGGTCATAAGACAAAATACTGCCTAGTGCTAGGGAGATCAGAGGCTAGTTGTAGCAGACAGCAGGTCTAGGTGGCAATGACATCACCATCAGTGGAACCAAAACTAGTCCCATCAGTGAACTTGACTCTCTCAGACTCCAGATGGGAATCAATTAAACACTTTTTCCCAGTGGAGGTGGATGGGAAACAGCCCAACAATGGAGGGTGTGGTAAACCCAGAGCAGACTGCTACAGGAGGGAGTGGTGGTAAGCAGTCCCAGAAGGGTAAAAGGCCCTCTCCTTGTCAATTGAGAAAAGGTAACCTCAGGTTAACTGGATTCAGCTGAGTAGAGGTTGCCAGAGACTCAGCTGAGATCAGCTGAAGCCAGTTAAAGAGACCTTTTTAAACCTTCCCCTGTCAGGAAGCGGGGGGGAAGAGAGAGGGGGAGTGAGGCTGCCAGCAGGCTGGGGCAGCAGGACAAGGAGCCCCTCCAAGAAGGGAGGCAGCATTCCCTGGCTGGAAGGAAAAAAACCCTGGCCAAAAAAATACTGAAGGGAAGGAAAGGCTTGCCCTTGGAGAGTTAGAAGGAGTGCCCTGCCCAAACCAGTCTCTCCCAGGCATAACAGACTTATACCTCGTGAGACAGGGAGGGTACTTTGCCACAAGGGATACTGGAACCCAAATAACTGGTATGCTCATGAACAGTGGACCCCTCAGGGATCATTCCATATAGACTCATGACCATTCAGGGAATAACAGATCCCCATTTCCATGTCCCTGTGGCTCAGATCCATCTGAAATAGCATAGCAATCAGGGCCCTAACACTGTTGGGGTACCCTCCCAACTACCAATAGAGGTCTTGCTGGGAAATGACCTATAGTCCTGGACCTGCACCTCTTGTATGGTTACTTGGAGCCGAAAGCAGAAAACCACAGTCCTGCCTCAGACCTAGCTGAAAGTTGACATACAGCTCTGAGCGCTGTCTGACCGTGTGAGTGCATGGCCTGGGGCTAGGCAGAGTCCTCTTGATTCCCTCTCTGAGGTCTATGTAAGTGGGTCCCAGTGATTAGACTAAGATCTCCCAGTTTCCGCTTTGGAAATCAAGCAGGAACAACTAACTCAAGGAAAACCTAGGGCTGCAGCAGACTCTCTTGGCAACTTAGAATCATAGAATATCAGGGTTGGAAGGGACCTCAGGAGGTCATCTAGTCCAACCCCTTGCTCAAAGCAGGATCAATCCTTAATTAAATCATCCCAGCCAGGGCTTTGTCAAGCCTGACCTTAAAAACCTCTAAGGAAAAAGATTCCACCACCTTCCTAGGTAACCCATTCCAGTGCTTCACTACACTCCTAGTAAAAAAGTTTTTCTTACTATCCAACCTAAACCTCCTCTTCTACAACTTGAGACCATTACTCCTTGTTCTGTCATCTGCCACCACTGAGAACAGTCTAGATCCATCCTCTTTGGAACCCCCTTTCAGGCAGTTGAAAGCAGCTATCAAATCCCCCCTCATTCTTCTCTTCTGCAGACTAAACAATCCCAGTTCCCTCAGCCTCTCCTCATAAGTCATGTGCTTCAGACCCCTGATCATTTTTGTTGCCCTACGCTGGACTCTTTCCAATTTATCCACATCCTTCTTGTAGTATGGGGCCCACAACTGGACATGGTACTCCAGATGAGGCCTCACCAATGCCGAAGGGACAGGAATGATCACGTCCTTTGATCTGCTGACAATGCCCCTACTTATACAACCCAAAATGCCATTAGCCTTCTTGGCAACAAGGGCACACTGTTGGCTCATATCCAGCTTTTCATCCACTGTCACCCCTAGGTCCTTTTCTACAGAACTGCCACCTAGCCATTCAGTCCCTAGTAGTCTGTAGCAGTACTTGGGATTCTTCTGTCCTAAGTGCAGGACTCTGCACTTGTCCTTGTTGAACCTCATCAGACTTCTTTTGGCCTAATTCTTTAATTTGTCTAGGTCCCTCTGTATCTTGTCTACCACTCCTCCCAGTTAAGTGTCATCTGCAGTCCACGCCATCCTCCAGATCATTAATGAAGATGCTGAACAAAACCGGCCCCAGGACTGACCTTTGGGGCACTCCACTTGATACCGGCTGCCAACTAGACATGGAGCCATTGATCACTACCCATTGAGCCTGATGATCTAGCCAGCTTTCTACCCATCTTATAGTCCATTCATCCAGCCCATACTTCTTTAACTTGCTGGCAAGAATACTGTGGGATACCGTATCAAAAGCTTTGCTAAGTCAAAGAATAACACAGCTACTGCTTTCCCCAATCCACAGAGCCAGTTATCTCGTCATAGAAGGCAATCAGGTTAGTCAGGCATGACTTGCCCTTGGTGAATCCATGCTGACTGTTCCTCTCCTTTAAGTGCTTCAGAACTGATTCCTTGACGACCTGCTCCATGATTTTTCCAGGGACTGAACTGAGTCTGACTGGCCTGTAGTTCCCCGGATCTTCCTTCTTCCCTTTTTTAAAGATGGGCACTAAATTAGTTTTTTTCCAGTCATCCAGAACTTGCCCCGATTGCCATGAGTTTTCACAGATAATGGCCAATGGCTCTGTAATCACATCCACCAACTCCTTTAGCACCCTTGGATGCCGTGCATCCGACCCTATATTCGTCCAGCTTTTCTAAATAATCCTGAACCACTTCTTTCTCCACAGAGGGCTGGTCACCTTCTTCCCATACCGTGTTTTGCAGTGCAGTAGTCTGTGAACTGACCTCGTCTGTGAAGACAGGCAAAAAAAGTATTGAGTACATTAGCTTTCTCCACATCCTCTGTCACTAGGTTGCTACCCTCATTCAGCAAGGGGCCCATACTTTCCTTGACTTTCTTCTTGTTACTAACATACCTGAAGAAACCCTTCTTGTTACTTCTAACAATGGACCTCTCATGACAGGATGATGCCTGGAAAGGTTTCTCCGGGATCAAAGGTTGCTGTATAGAGAGTGGATGCTCCCTGAGAATGTTGAGCCACAGAATATACAGAGACAATTGGTAGTATCACAAAAGGACCATTTTAGACTACTCAAACTGGGACACTTGGGATTACAGCTCAGCAAACAGCACTTATTCCAGAATTTTTACTGGGCGGGGGGTTTTGAGGCAGTATAAAAATACCGTAAGTGCTGTGATCCCTGTAAACGACAGCCCTATTCTTTTGAATGACATTTCACTGCATGCGATGACCATTACCCACTCACTTGGCTATATCAGATAAAAAGGACAAATGCCACATTCTAAAATACAGATTAGTGCTCCAAGATTAAGATGGAAATGATTTGTGTTAAAGGGAATGCAAATTTGGTAGCTGATGCCCTGTCCAGGAAATAAGACAATGGGTTCTCCCAGAATGCAGATCAACCAACCGAGGCCATATTTATATGTACAGCGCTACATCTGTACTGATACAGCTGCCCCACTGCAGTGCATGAAGTGAAGATGCTCTATGCGGACGAGAGATAGCTCTCCTGTCAGCATAAAAAACCACCTCCACAAGCTGCATAAGCTATGTCGACATGAGAAGCTCTCCCACTAACACAGCACTGTGCACACAAAAGTTTATGTCGGTGTAGTTTAGGTCAGTCAGGGGAGTAGAATATTCACACCCTTGAGCGACATAAATTTTTCAGACAGGATGTAGTGGGTGTAACTAGACATAGACCTAGTTACACCCACTTTGGTGGGAGAGATGCAACAGATGGCAATTTCCTGCAAAATCTTTGAAAATCTTTATAGTATGAAGTGTATATATTATTTTGAGCTGGGATTATATGTAACCCCTCTAGATATGATGTGAAGTATGGTAGATCATAGGACTCTATTGAAAATGTCCCAGACAAGAATAAAGTTATTGACAATAAGTATAAAGTGGAGTTCCTGAGGAATAGTTAGGGAGTGGTGAATGCAAATTCCCCATCTCCGGTTATGCAAAAACTCAGCCTTTTGCAGCTAAACCCTGAGGAAGGGGTCATTGTCTGCTGATTACCTCTTCTCGAAGACTGGAGATCAAGGGCTTATATAAAGAAATAGCTCAACTGCCCAGCTAGGGGTCTGGTTCTGAATCTGAGATTGTCATGAACATGTAACAACAGGGCAAACCCAGTTGTGGGTTTTGAAGGACTGACCAGCGCTTGAGGCTGGAGTTGGGGGTGATCTCTGATAAGCATTTTTGCTCACCTAAAAATCTTATTGTTTTTAATGTTCTCCTTGTAAGAATAAAAGTGCTTGATTAGAAAGAGCTCTGTGGTAGACTATAACTGCAAGCAACACTCAGCTCGTAGCCTCTCTAAAGAGAAACAAAGTACAGCTGGTGGGTTTTTAGGCAGTCTGGCTTGCTGGGGATATCACAGTGTAAATGCAGGGAGTTATGCAGTCTTAAAGAACCCCAGTCAGGGTGGAGTGAGACATGGGTCTCTGCCCAAGAGGTAATAGCTGGAAGCCAGAAACCTTTAAATGGGTGCCATCAAGACAGCACGGAGGAGAACTACAGGGGCAGTTACCCTGAAACTATGATAGCCCTCCCATAGAGTTTCCGCAGAGTTAGAAAGCACCATTAATCTCTATGGATTCCATAAGAGCTGCAATGACACAGGCTATGTAGGGGTGGACCTAATGCGTATATCAGTGCACAAATCTGCCACCATAACCATGCCCCTCTCCAAACAGCAATGCCCAGTATTGGGGTAGCACTTGCTGTTAGTCTTAGGAGATGTTGTGGGCACCTTGCACCACTGCAACTCCCCAACGCCAGTGGAATTTCGCTCTCTGTCCCCCATGCTTCTCCATGCCAGAATCTGTGCCAGTAGAAGCTAGAAGAGAGCCTGCATGAATTTGGCTCAGTGCCTGCAAATAATTCTCATTACAAAGCACACAGATGTTGGCCAAGGCATTATTACAAAAAGAATTAAAGGTTGTTTTTTCAGCAGATTTCCACATGAAAATACAATAAAAGTAAAATGAAAATGCCTCATCTACTGTACATAAACAGTGGGTGTTTCACCCCTAGTACCTCAGGTCAGGCAGTGGATATGAGTCACTGTTTGCTTATTTTTAAAAGATCCTAATGTGACTGAATTGCTGGTAAACTTTATTCCACATTGCAAATCTACCACATTTGCCACACATCAGTCCAAATGGAATTTTATTTTCCTAAGGCCCAGCATTGTATAAACAGACAAACTAACTCCCCACACTATTCCTCTTTTGCACGAAGAAATTTGTAGAAAATGAACCTTTTACAAACTATTTTAAGAAATATTGTATAACAGTGCCAGAGGCTAGCAAAATAAAATCAAAATCTGAGTATTCCTAAATAAGGGCAACCTGGCCATTAACCGGCTCTTTAAGAATAAGACATGATTATTTCAGCTATTCCAAGTTGTATTTCACCTCCTATGAAATGAGCTAAGTTTAAAGCACTAGAAATCTCTTTCATCATGTATAAAGACAATGTGTTTACAGGAAATAAGCTGGCATTTCTGCAATAACTCCTATTAATAGCCTTCTTGCTAGAACATAATAGTATTAGGATGACTCTGGAAGAACTACAACAGTCTCCACCTTTTCCCCCCCATGTCCCAGCTGTTCAGGAAAGTAACTTTTTTTTAAATCATGAACACTGTTTACACACAACTACAATTTTTAAATAGCTTATACCACGTTGAATTCATTTGAGCGTTGTATGGGGATTGAATCTTGAAGATAGCTTAGTGTAAATCATCTTAGTTTTAGGGTGAACAACAGGCTTTGGTATGTAACAGTTAGTGGCTAATCCTCAGTAATCCATATTGGTCTTGTTTCTAGTCCTTATCAATTGACATAAAACAGGCAATTTTAAAAAAATAGAACAGACAGTGGATTGCCCATTAACAGCTACCAGTGTTCATCTAAAACATAAGAATGGCCATATTGGATCAGACCAAAGGTCTATCTAGCTCAGTATTCGATCTTCCAACAGTGGCCAGTGCCAGGTGCCCCAGAGGGAATGAACAGGTAATCATCAAGTGATCCATTTCCTGTCACTCATTCCCAGCTTCTGGCAAACAGAGGCTAGGGATACCATCCCTGCCCATCCTGGCTAATAGCCATTGATGGACCTATCCTCCATGAATTTATCTAGTTCTTTTTTGAACTCTGTTATAGTCTTTGCCTTCACAACATCCTCTGGCAAAGAGTTCCACAGGTTGACTGTACGTTATGTGAGGAAATACTCTCGTTTGTTTTAAACCTGTTGCCTATTAATTTCATTTGGTGACCCCCAGTTCTTGTGTTATGAGACGGAATAAATAACTTGTGAGTCTTCAAGAATCAGTTACATTTGCTATCAGAGGCAAGACTGTATTGTGTACAGAGTGGGTACTAAGAAAAATTACACTGATTAGGACAGTACTCAAAAATTATAAGATTTACATGAAATTAAGACAGTACTTTAGTACAAATTCTATTAAGATATATATTACTCTTGATCTGAGCACACAGCACTCAATTCACAGCAGTGAAAGTTCTGCATGCAGTCTGACAGTAAAACATGCCTTCCAAATTCCATTGATTTAATCCAAGACAACTGAAGTAGGAAGAATCAGAGGGGTAGCCGTGTTAGTCTGGAATTGCAGAAGTGACTAAGAGTCCTGTGGCACCTTAAAGACTAACTAAAATTTTTTTTAGAGCATAAGCTTTCGTGGGCTAATACCCACTTCGTCAGATGCATCGGATGCTCATTTTTTAGAGCATAAGCTTTCGTGGGTATTAGCCCACGAAAGCTTATGCTCTAAAAAAAATTTTAATTAGTCTTTAAGGTGCCACAGGACTCTTTGTCACTTCTGAAGTAGGAAGAAGGAAGAAAAGAGGGTCTTTAAAACACCTTTCTGCTTCCCCTGATACTGACTGACTCTCTTAGCTATATGCCATCCATGGATTCCCCAGCTTGATCCCCAGAAGGATAGCCTTCAAGCTACTTTGTACTGTCTGACCAGTACAAAGCATTCAGAAGTGGGACCAGACTTATATTTGACTCCCTTTGGTGCTGTAAGCACTGCAGAAACATACACCGTAGTGGCTACAAATAGTGCCTTCATTTTTCATTTCCTCCCCCCTGCAAGCACACACACACACTTCAAGACCTGATTGTGTAATTTAGATCACTTGCCATTATCTATAATCAAACAGACCATTCATGATTATTGTGCTGTTATTCATATTCCTTTTTAATTATTTGTGAGTTTAGTGCTTGTGAGAGCTCTTGCTCTATAAGAATTATAGCACAGATGGACACAGGTTTTTCACACCAGTTCACCAAAGTACAGAGGTGAAAGTAAGCCATTCCGCCCCAGTATGGCGTACTGCCAAGAGCCAGTGTGCCATACCAGAGCGGACCGGCTTCACCAAGCGGCAATTTAAAGAGCCTGGGGCTTCCAGCAGTGGCTGGAATGCAGACAAATCAGATAAGCAAAGCATCATGTTAAATCTCCAAACCATAGACTTTCTTTGATTCAATCTACTGTCTGGACATAACTTGAATCTTTTCACCAGACTGTAATCTTACATACCATAATTAATTAAGTACAGAATGGAACAATACATATAAATCTTTTTGCCTCTTTGTAAGCTATTTAGGGAGGTTGTACCATAAAATGAAGTCAAAACATAAAGAACAGAATGTAAAGGATTACTAAAAATACATATACAGGGTATTCATTTATATACTTGATGTAATATTTTTTGCCTACTTACATAAAACTAAAAGAGGCTTTCCAAAGAAATTAAGCAAAATAGTCTAGCTTTCCTTAAATCAAACTTCATCATTAGACAAACACCACTGTATAAAGAGATCCATGAAAGAATGGATGAAGATTGCAGGAAAAATAGAATAAATCTGCCCAAATAAAAACTCCTATTGTTCTTCTCTCAGGCCGACCAACCTCTCCAAAATAAAATAAAATAAATTAATTAAAACACAAGGAAAAAAGCAGTCAGTGGAAGTTAAATTCTCCAGATTTGGTATGAGTGAAGTTAGGTTATATGAAAGTCACATGACACTTTGTTTCAATAAAACAAAAAAATAAGATTTTTTTATTACTTGTGTGTGTTCATACACAAATGGATTTTTTTTAGCTAAATGAATATTATCTATTTGGCACATTCTCATAATATCCAACCCTCTGACAGAGAACTGAAACTAGTGAGCTAATAATCAGTAGGCTGGGATCCAAGAATGCCAGAATTCTAATTCTAGCTCTGCTGATCTTGAGCAATTCACTACTCCTTAAATTATTAAAAGTGAAAAAAATTAAAAATCCCATTTACTGATGTATTTTGTTTACCTTGTGCATCTTAGTTTGGACAAAGAAAATCAATGAATTAAGTTTCATTTTTGATTAATGAGTTTTGTTTCCAGATTCTTAGGATGAAATTTGCCAGCCCAAAGTCTGTGCAGCATGTAAGCTCCTAATTGCTATTTTGCTGGTTAATGTATTTAAAATGAATGTTTTTATTTAACTTGCACTGGGCCAAGTTTAAGTTGACAGTGTCTCTATATTGTGTGCACAGTTTTTTGAAAGTGTAAAGCACTGTCATTGGTGATTTGATTTTTATAGTTGCAGTTAAGCACACACTAACATTCATACCACCTAACAACAACATTCATAGACTCCTCCACTCTACACCTAAGTACCATTTTATTCCAAAATAGACCTGCAGTGCATGCATCTAATTCCTCAACAACAAAAAAACCCACACTCGAACACAGAGCCTAAACTCTAACCTTCACTGAATTAAGATATATTCTCTGCGGACATACAAGTGAAGTGCATAATGTGTCATATGTACATGACAACATCTGAGGTCAGAGTCAGGTTTTACATTTGAGTCTGACTATAATACACTGGAAGTGGAAGGTGAGATTTGAAGCAGTCAGAGCAGCATAGCTTACCTCTGTTGAGGCAGCTGCTCCATTGATCAAACCTTTTATGGTTTGCCAGAATGGAGCCCCGCTTGGGGAGACCTGAGAAAGTCTACTGGACTAGAAGTAGCACTGGCAAGCTTAGCAAGTGTGAGAGGTTGGGGAGAAGGCGACATGCAGAATGGTAAGAAGACTGGAGAGCAAAAGTGGAAGCAGAGTGGCAGGTTCCACATTTGTCATCTTTAGCACAAAGCATCTGTCTGTACCACTTGTTCATATGTGGGGCTAGGTCAGGAAAGCTAATGGCATCAGTGATGTGGATCTTGTTGCTCCCCTACTTAGCTCTTCTGTCTAGGATGAACCTTCTGTGATTACCCAGAAGGGGGGTCCTGCTCTGACTAGCCTGTGGAATTCCTTGAGAGTAGGAGTAGAGCTTGACAACACAACTCGGAGCCTGGGGAGGAGGCATGAATGACAAGAATCACAGATGATGGAGTGGGAAGGCATTTGGCAGCTAGGGTACAGACTGTAAGAGTAAACTAAGGAGG
Organism: Dermatemys mawii; assembly: GCA_007922305.1. Taxonomy (NCBI): domain Eukaryota; kingdom Metazoa; phylum Chordata; order Testudines; family Dermatemydidae; genus Dermatemys; species Dermatemys mawii. Next base: position 9,653,937 of record ML677336.1, on the reverse strand, counting down.
GAGATGAGGCCAGCGAATCAACCTGGGAGAACAGAAGTGGCCAGTAGGTCTGGGCTGTTCAGATTTGTCTTTGTAGACCTAGAGTAGGTATTGATGAACTCTAGAAAAACAAGTCCCCATTTCTTTCACTTCGAAATTTGAATATTGACTTTCCTTGAGCTGTTATGCTAATATGTGTGATAAATTTGTTCTTTATGGGGAGTGTAGTTCTTTAGCCACAGGAGACTGAAAGATGTCTGAGCAGAGTTTTGCACTATGGTTTTGCCCACATGAATGGTTCTATGATGGACACCTAGGCTACTATAAATAAGGAGCCCCTGCATCTTTTTGCAAGCCATGAACTAGTTGGTCTTATTTGTAATGTCAGATAATCACAGGAAAGGCAACTACAGCTTCTATATAACTGCAACAGTGCTGACCATTTAGTGCTCTTTTGAGAGGATACCAGTGCCAATAACCCAACAACAGTTAACTTTAACAGACGCAAGCTTTTGCCAAATCTATTTTTCATAACGAGTCACAATGTAATTGCGGGGGGAGAGGAAGGAAGACACATACCATAAAACACAGCTAATATAGGGCCCAAAGGCCCCAATCCTGCAACCTTTCCTGTAGTGAATTGCACTTTCTCACAGGAGGTCAATGGAACTACTTGCATAAATGCTACCTTACTCAGCAAGAATAAGGACTCTAGCACCAGACCTACAGGTTGCAAAGGCAGCAGAGGGAACCTACAGAGCAGAGGTAGGCAACCTATGGCACATGTGTCAAAGGCAGCACGTGAGCTGATTTTCAGTGGCACTCACACTGTCCAGGTCCTGGCCACCGATCTGGGAGGCTCTGCATTTTAATTTAAGTTTAAAATGAAGCTTCTTAAACATTTTAAAAACCTTACTTGCTTTACATACAACAAGAGTTTAGTTATATATTATAAACTTGTAGAAAGAGACCTTCTAAAAACATTAAAATGTATTACCGGCACATGAAACCTTAAATTAGAGTGAATAAATGAAGACTAGGCACACCACTCCTGAACGGTTGCCGACCCCTGCTGCAGAGTCTTGTTTAATAGCTCCGTGACCTTGGTAAATTAAAAGCATAGAACAAGTTAAGAAGCAACTTATGAATTTATGTTGCTGTGACTTTTTCCTTCACAGAGGATCTGCCAACACATTATCTAATTAACTGTATGGTTGTGTAGACCTGAGAAGCAGAGGTGGGTGGAGGGATATTCCTGTTGTCAGACAAGACTACATTATCTTTAAAGTGTCTTTTATATGTTTTACAGCCACAAAAGTGCTTTTGTTGTTTAACGCCACATAACAAAGAGAGAACTTAAACTATCTGCAAAGGAGAAATTTTCTTCAGCTAAGATCAGATAGAAAATAGAAGAAGACATTACTAACCAGATGTGTGTGGGGTTGCAAATTTGTATTGCCTTTCCTAAAATGTAAGATGTGATCAGATCTGAGGTTTGGTTTCAACTTCCTCCACCTCTAAAAAGCTTAAGTCCTTTTTTGGAAAGGAGGAAAGAAAAGAGATACCTGGCTGCGTATCCGCCCCCCACCCACCAAAACAAGCATGGAAGTTTTCAGTCTTTTTTCATTTGCAGACCCCTAATATTTCCAAATGGAAATCGGTCTGCGGGGCGCCAGGGGTTCCCTGACCACAGGTTGAAATCCACGGATTTAGGGGATTAGCCAAAGCCCACTGAAGTCAAGGGCAACCTTTCCATTGACCTGCATGGGCTTGGCTCGGGCCCTCTGGTGCTCATTCGCTGGCACTATACAAACAAGGGTCTCTAACGTCAGGAGGAGCCGGTGCCCCCGCTCGGACCGGAACAAAAGGGCCCCCGGGAATTAGCCAGCAACTCTTCCGGGGCTGGCCGGAGCCAAGCGCCCTTCGGGGCCCCACTGTCGGAGCTGGGCGCGGACGCCTGGCGCCCGCCCTCCACTGGCGCCCCTGTCCCCGCGCGCTCTCACCTGCCCCGCCCCTGGTCCGTGTAGCGGCCGAGGAAGAGCCCGTCGGGATCCTCGTTCAGGGGGCCCCTGAAGCTGAGCTGCAGCACGTAGCGCCCGCCGGCGCGCAGGCTCCGCCGCAGCTCCAGCACCGCGTACTGCTGCCGCTCCTCCAGCCGCAGCTCCGCCACCTCGATGCCGCCGCCCGGCCCCTCGGGCAGGGGCCCCCGCACGGCCGCTCCCCACAGCTCCAGCTGGGCGCTGTGCAGCAGGACGGTGGCCGTGTCCTGGGCGCAGCGCACCGTGATGTTCACCTGCCCGGAGAAGACGAAGGGGCCGGGCTGGCCGGGGCGGACGCGGGGCCAGAGCCGCAGCTCGTAGTGCAGGGGCAGCAGCGCGCGGGGCAGGCGGGAGTTGTCCCAGACCCCCGGCCGGCGCGTGCTGCCGGGACTGGGGGGGCAGCAGCCGGCGCCCTCCTCTTCCGGGCCGGCTGTGGGCGAGGGGGGAGCCGCTGCCGCCCGCAGCGCCTCCGCCTCCCGCTGGCAGCGCCCGTACAGAGCCCCCAGCACGGCCAGGGCCAGCAGCAGCGCGGCCAGCAGCAGCGCGAGCAGGGCGGCGGGCTTCCTGCCCACATAGAAGCCGGAGGCAGCCTTGGGTCCCATGGCAGCCGGCGCCGGGAGCTCAGCGCTGCCGAGGGGCGCCCGGTTCCTCTCCGAGCCGGGCAGCGAGTGCGGCTGCACCCTGCGCTCAAGGAACAAATACCCTGGGGGCGCGGGCGGAGGTGGAGCCCCTCCGGCGAGGGGCAAGGCAGGAGGAAGGGGAGCGGTGCCCACGCGCCCGTGCTCCCCGCTTGCTCTGGAGGTGGGAAAAGGTAAGAGGCGGATCCACTTGGATCCTACCCATCTTTGGCCCCAAGCCCCCAAAGCGTCTCATCAAAACCGGAGAACAGATCTAGACGGTCCACACGCACATACGCGCGCTTCTGGTTCCTGGCGTATCTCAGCGCAGTAGTGGGTGAGTCAGACACATTCTACCCTCCCCCACGATTCCTCAAATTCCAGTGCCTAAATAGAGGACAGGTCTAGCCCCTTCTACACCACCAAAAATACTTGATCCTGGCACACCCCCGCATGTCAGCACCACAAAAACCTAGATCCATTACCTGGATCTGGCCATATCCAATCAATTTTTGGCCCTCACCCTTGAAATTCTATGGCATGAACAGAGAACAAGTCTAGCTGCCCCTAATGCACCAAAATAAATAACTCCAGACACAGATGCAGCTCAGCCTATGAACCTAGGTCTGGCATCTGGATCCAGCTGAACACTTACTTTTCTTATAGGTTGCATTAAACCTTATGTAAGATGGTGGGTGTTAAAGCTGCCTTTCATGGAGGATAAATGTAAAAGGCAAATAAAGCTCCTATATGGAATAGATAGCCAAAACAATAGGGTTCCTTGCCCAAAACAAAGCCCCATGCAGCTGAAGGGGGTTTCCACTGTGATCTGATAGCAAACTCCTGTTTGATTCCTGTTGTGTTCAGGGATATAGGAGTTGTTCTTTGGGTGGTTGCAGATTATGTATTTCACTCACATGAGCATGACAATTTTTCACCCAATGCACCAAAGCTAGAGAACTTAGCTTAGAACTACTTGGGCAGCACATGCACCTCACACCTCCTTGTCAACCCTCCTAGGACCATGGCTCCCCAACTGCCACTCCTCAGTTCCTTCTGGCCACCACCTGGGACTGAAATCATAGCTTCCAGGGTGGGTTTTTATCTTAGGGTTACTACAGAAATCCTATGTGATTTTTGTAATGAGTTAGTTTACTTAGAAGTACCCTTATAGTTGTTAGTTAAGTGGTTATTTACTGTTTTAGTGATTGCAAGTAAAATGCCTACCCAGGGTTTAGCCACTTTTGTGTGGAGTGACTATCCTGAATTGTGACTCCCACACTTGGTGTTTGTTGTGGTTAGGAGGGGAGCACATTAAAGAAAAGTGCTCCATTTGCTGTTTCTTCAAGAAGAGGACAGAGGTTGCCAGGGACTTATGTTTGAAGGAATAGCTGAAGGGAGTCATGAAACAAGCTGTGAGGCTGGCTTCAGCTCTGGGATCTTTCTCTGACTGTCCTGCCCCTCAGATTTCAGAGCTAGTATGGAGTTTGGAACAGTCTCTTTGTTTGGACTCTTCTCCCTGCAGAAGAGGAGAATATTCTCATTCCTCTGACCCCCTGAGGAAGAGAGCTCAAGTCTAATCAGAGCCCCTCCAGGACTCAGAGAGATTCTTCATCTTCAGTGAGGAGTATGGGATGGTGCAGCATCTTCTCAGGTACTCATGATAGAGCAGGGCCATCTACCTACTTCCCAGTAGCCAAACAGGATCAGAGCAACACCACATCGTTGACTCCAGCACCATCTGTCAGATGTCCATTGAGTCAGGTACCAACATCTGTTTCTATACTGATGGCATCAACCCCAGTGACATATCAGGCAGCAACTGATCTACTCTGCCCTTCTATTCCCAACTCTCCTCTTTTAAGAGTCCTCAGTGGTGGCCATGCTTCTGGTGGTACCAACACGGTCCAAACTGGTTGCTTCAGATTAAGAACAGTTGCCTTCTTTGGTACCAATGAGAATACCTACCAGAGAGGTGAATCTGTTTCTACTATCAGCCTCAAGACATTCTTCCCTTGGTACCAATCCTAAAATTTGGCACTAATAGGCAAATCCTGACATCTGCACTGCAAGATCAACCTTGGCCACAGTACTGACCTCAGCTCTGGTATTGAATGTTAGTGCAGCTTCAATTTCCCAACTGCTGTCAGCAGTAACTATTGCATCATCTGTGGTGCAGATGGAGTATGATCACTGAAGTCTGCCAGGTCGGGGCATTTAGGGGCCCCAACAGGTTTGGCCCTTCCATTGCCTACAGAATATTAGAGGGGCTCTTCACACTTGAGTTCAGAGTCATAGTTTTCCTCCCTATCTCCTTCCAGGTGTTGGTCTCAGAAGTCCTCCAGATCTGCTATAGAAGACCATCATCAGTATCAAAACCACTCTAGGGATTGGAGTACTTAGGCCAATGCTTTTTAGCTCCTGTGCCACACTCATTTTCACACTGGCCTCCTTGGAATCCGTGGGATAGCCACATTCTTCAAGATCTGAGTCATCTGCTCATTCCTGACCAATATCACCAGATACTCCAGTTATTTCACCCCACTTGCTCTGGAGACACAAACTGATATTGCTCCTCCACACTCTGACACAGCAGCAGGGACAAGGTTTTCCTCAAGAAGGTGTTCTTGCTCCATCTCCTTTGTTGTCTTCTTCACAGGGTGATTCCACCATCCCAGGCTCATCTTCTCCAGTTCTGGAAGATGTTAAATCTTACCAGGACCTTCTAAGGAGGCCAGCTGCAGCCTTGATCATTCAAGCTGAGTTTATCCAAGAGAATGCCCATAAATTAGTGGACATTCTTCAGCCTCTATATCCTATACCCTTCCATATAAATTACATTTGTTTGGACCTGTAAAGTCCTTGTGGCACATGCCAACTTCTTTGTCTCTACTCCAAAATGTACCAACAAGTGATACTATGTCCCCAAGCAAGGGTTTGAATATTTCTACACTCATCCAGCCTCTAGTTGTCTTTTGGTAACTGTTGCTAATGAGAAAGGAGCAAAACAAGTTAACACCTAAAGAAAGAGGCCAAGAGACTTGATTTTATGGGGGAGAAAAATGTATTCTCCATCATCATTACATATGTGTATTGCTAATCAGCAGGCACTTTTACTAAGTGTGACTTTGTGAACTGGAACACAATGTCTAAGTTTATAGACAAGTTCCTCAAGATGCCAGGGAAGAATTTAACGCTTTCCTGGCTGAGGGTCATCTAGTGTAATGATTTTAAACCTTTCCAGACTACTGTATCATTCTAGTGGCTAAGACATCACTGAAAACAGTATTCAGTGCAGTGGACACCTCCTCCAGGATTATGGCTTTAGCTATAACAATCAGAAGAGTGTCATGGTTGCTGAACTCTGGGATTGCTCCTGATGTTCAGACTATAGAACACCTCCCTCTTCATGGTCAGTTTCTGGGTTTTTTGAGAAAACTAATCAGATGCCACATTCTTTTAGAGACGCTAGGGTCACTTTAAAGTCACTGGAGGTTTATGCCCCAGCAGTTAAGAGGTATCATTATGAAGGTCAGCAACAACAGCAATTCTGTCAATACTCCCAGCAGTATTTTAGACAGTTGATTTGGTCCACTAAGTAGTAAAACTTCTCCAGAAGGAGACAAAATTCACACCTCCATCAGCTTTGGGCAAGCAACAAATTTGACTCTCCTTTAGAGGACAGCATGCCATTGTGGGACTTTAGCACTGTAT
>ML677336.1:9616606-9647578 GCA_007922305.1 Dermatemys mawii | reverse complement strand
CTCTCCTTTAGAGGACAGCATGCCATTGTGGGACTTTAGCACTGTATTGCTATGTATGGGATCTCTGTTTGATCCCCCAGTAACTTATTCTCTGTCCCTCCTTCGCCAGATGACAGCTTTTTTGATTGCCATAACATCCGCAAGGAGAGTAAGTGAACTGCAGGCCCTAATGGTAGGGTCTCCATATGTGCCGGGTTTTCAAAGATAAAGTGGCCCTAAGGCCACGTCCAAAATGTTTGTCTAAGGTGAGTTCACAGTTTCATCTTAACCAAACAATATACTTACCTGTATTCTTTCCTAAGTTGCACACAAATGCAAATTAACAGTTTCTTCATATGTTGGATCTGAGATGATGCTTGGCATTTTGTCTGGAGAAAATTAAACCATTTTGGTCATCACCTTAAGTATTGGTCCCATATGCGGATCAGATGAATGATCAGGCAATCTCCACACAAATGATTTCCAGATGGATCACTTCCTGCATTACAACAGCATATAGGCAGCTCATACCACATCGCCACAGAGACTTGTCACTCATTCGATAAAGGCCCAAACATCTTCAAATCACATTCCTCTGTGATGTTTCTGTACTGGACATTTGCAGGGCTGCTGACTGGTCTTCAGTGCATACTTTTACCAAACATTATGCTATTATGACCACATCTGGATCAGATGCAAACTTTGGAAAGGCAGTTCTGCAGGTGTTTTTTTAAGTAGACTCTGCATCCTACCTCTTTTGGTTACTGCTTGTAAGTCACCTGAGTGAAATACACACCTGCAACCATTCAAAGAAGGGGAAAAAAATTACTTACCTGTACTGTACCTGTTGTACTTTGAGATATCAGTGCACATGTATTCCATAACCCATTCTCTGTCTCTTTTGCATCAGAGTCCCCACTTATGCTTTCTCATACAAAGGCACTGAGGAGAGGGTTAGGGCGGCACTGCCCTTAAACAGTTAAGGGAGGGGCCATTAGAAGGTGCTGCCTGATAGGTACTTTTAAGCAAAGTTCTCTGGCTTCAATATGCTGGGTGCATGCACACATGAATGGAATAGATATCTGCACCCATATCTTGAAGAGCAGCAGTTACAGTACAGGTAAGTAACCATTGTTATATACATTCTTTGTAAATAAACACGATTACATCAAAGAAATACTTGGACTTCATCATCAATTTCCCCTCCTAACTGAAACAACCTGCAGGACCCTGAATTTTGACAATCTGCTCAGGTGGAAAAAAGATAAGACCCTTTTGCTTGGACTCTGTAATCCCCATGCAAAAGGGAGGAAGAATGGATAAGTTTCTCCCCCACTTGAGACTTTAAAATCTACTTTTCCTGGGAAGATTATATCATGGAGTAATTCACTGGAAGAAACCAGAAACTCTTTTGAATGCGTCTTTTTGTTGTTCACATAAGAGGAAAAAATATTAAAGTCCCATTAGTTATTTCCAAAGTCTCTGGAAACACTTCTCAGATCTACTCCAGCTGTAAAACAGATAACTTAAAACAGGGATCCCAAAACAAGGATCCCAAAAGGCATTTAGATGTACTGACACATCTACAAACATTGTAGAAAGTTTCAGACTAATACACTCACTTCTCAGAATTCCTTAGCTTTGAATCAAAATACAGGCAAAAGGATGTGTCATGTGCACGGAGATCAAAGAGTTGCGGTCCAGAAATTAAAAAAAAAAAAAAGAAAGAAAGATGAATTTGGATCAGGAAAGCTAAATATCCATTTGCTAATCCAACTTCTATTTAAGGGAAAATTATGGCAAGTCACTATTGAGACAATTATACTGCAGAAGGAAGATTAGTCTAGTGTCTTTGGCCAGGTTTTTAAGTAAAGAATGTGCAAAGTGTATGTGTCTTGAGCAGCTGCATTTCCAGCAAGCCAAAACAAAAATCAGATGAGGGGATCATAAATAAAAGTCATTATGTGGGAAAATTAGTGCAGAGTGGTGCATTTATGAAATAACAAATGGCTTTTTTTAATAATTGGATTGGATTATGCCCCGCTAATAGTAAGAACCTGAACTGATTTCAAAAGGCTGCTGTGTGATATACGTGCTTTAGTGTATTCTTTTGTAGTTGTTTGAAAAGTACTGTCCAGATACTGCAGGAACACAGGACTGAAGAAAACATTAGTGTCCTTCCTGGTAGTTCAGTAAGTTCTCCAGTGATCCTCCCACTGTCACAGGAGAATTTCAGTGTTTTTCAATTTTTACACTTGTTTCCCCTCGGACTCTGCTAAACAGTAAAGGAAACTTTTGTTTGTGAGATCAGAGAACTATCCACTTCAGTGCAATAACGATGATTTCAAGGATTCAAATGTATTCATGCTGTGTTTTTTGGCATCACTTCTGTAGATTTACCACAAGTCACAGGAGAGCTCATTCTTCTGTTTTTGTAGGATTCTGCATTTTTGTGCAACAAAAACAATACAAGGACACAAATCTATATGAATTATTATCATGAAATGGTATGTTTATAAAAATAATGACAGGCTTGCAGAAGTAATGAAATTAGTATTACAAAGTGTTAGGAAGAGAGGGAATCTTTCTCTGTTTAGCTGATTTTACCAAAGATCCAGTTGAGCTGAAAAAAATCTTTTATTTTAAAATGATAAGTAAAATAGCAACAAGAGACCCAAATAATAATAATAATAATTAATAAAATGAATATATCTTCTCCAATCTTGAGTAGATAAAAATTCACTAGTTACAAATTTACAGTATATTATTTCCAAAGTGGAATTGACTGTTACAGTCAAGAAAAACCTAAATATTTATTAAGCTTGAAAAAAGGATACTAATTATAAAATCTGACATTGAAAAAATAAGGATCAGGGTTATCTAAAATAGTACTCACTTAGAGAAACTCTAATTAAATCTTTAGGGCCTGATCTTGCAGACACTTTAAAATGTGCATAACTTTTTTCATGTGGGTAATCCCATTAAAGACATGGTAAAGTTAAACATATGCTTAAATGCTTTAAGGGACTGGGGCCAAAATGTTAAGAAGATTGTTGGACTGAGCCTCTGGCACCTTGTATTGGTACCAGGGCCTTGTTCAAAGCTCCGCAGATCATATTCTCAACTCTTCTCTTAAATTACAAGATCTGGATTCTCATATCAGAAGCCAAAAAAAAAAAAAAAAATAGTACCCAAGAAGTGGAAATGTCCAAAACTCCCAATCACTGAAGATTTAAAACGGCATATAGAGAAGGTACTACACATAACTAACTTTCTAATTGCCTGAACAACTACTTTTATAAGGCCATCTGATCAGCTTTTTACACTTGGGCACAAAAAGAGATCTCTCCCCAGATCAAATTTCGATATCTAATTTTTTCCACATCTTTTAGTAGAATCTCACAAAAATGTAAAAATTGTGCTTTTGGTTGTAGCCATGTCATACATTCTGAATAGTTTTCAAATTCTGGCCTGATTTAATTAATTAATTAATTAATGGCTTCCCCTGGATAACACTACCAGTAAATTGTACAATACTCTAGTGTTGTATACTGAACACAATTAATTTAAATATGTAACCATACCACTGAATCATGGTATCATGAGGAAACTGACTTTCAAAGACTTATAATGTGATCAGTTTTTCACAGGGTATGGCACTTGTCCAACAATGGGGCAATTTTTCTTGTCAAATTTCAAGCCTTTGCTCCAAAGCACAGAGACACTAGTCCTTATCAATGAAACAGTTGTAAGAATATTTTTAACACTGGCAAAACAATGTATTTTCCTCTAACGTTATTCTTGAAAATAGCTGTAATGTTTCAGCTGAGATTGTCTAAAAATATTTGGCTGTAAGCAGACCCTTAGCATGGAAAGTTTCAGCCTGAAACTTATGTTTGGCAAAGTAATAAGCAACTGTAAACAGGGTCATATAATGGAAAGAATCAAGCAATCTTAACTATAGGCTTTGCTATCTGCACCATCTATAATATAGAGTAGGACTATGCACAATATTTCAAAACATCAGAATTGATGTTTGTTCATTTAATTATGATTTTGTGGAAAAGGTCGACGTGAAAAATCACGGAGAAGATTGTGGATTTTTTTTACCTTTTCTTGCTTTAAAAATAACTATTTTGCGTGAGAAATCCAATGTTTTTGAAATGCAGTTTGAAGATCAGATTCTATGTTTCCTTTAGAAGACACCATTTTGTGACAATTATATACATACAAAATCACCTCAAATGAAATTGTGATTTTTTTCTGAAAATCATTGAAGTTTCACACAGTTCTAGCATTCAGCTTGTCAACAGTGCTTTTTTATAAAAAGCAGTATAACTGCATGGTGGAGTTAAAGATCTTGTTAATTCTATTCTTTTATATGGGGTTTGTTGTTCTAATTATACACATGTGTAAATTAAGGGTGAGAACTGAAATTAGTCTATGTTATGGATTACCCACCTTGGCAGTACCAAAAAATATTCAATTTGAAATTTTAAAAAGATTAGTATGCAGTAGATTATAAATAGTTCAATTCACCATTTTGCTGAACATAGGGCAGAATTACTACGTTTAGGGGACCGGGGTTATATGGTTTTGGGGTGGAAATTATATAAAGCATATGATCTGGACATAGCAAATTAGGCACTATCCATCAGGTATGTTTTACACCCATATCCTACATCAGGCCAAATTCTGATCTTGGATGCGTAGAGGCTTCCATATAAATACATTACACATCTGAATGTAGATGTAAATCACATAATATAAAAGTACTCAGACATCTTGCATTCTTAAGCACATGAAAAATGTTTCAAACTTTACTATTTGATTTAGAGATTACAGACATGATTTCACCCTTGTTTTTTATGCAGATGTCCTGCTGATGTCAAGGAGATTTTTAAACAACAAAAAAAAAGACAAAAGTAAAATACGATCTGATCTTCATCCACAACCCTTTAAAGTGAATCATGGTAATCAATAGTGCATTTGATAGTCTCACTTCCTGATCTAAACTATCTACAACTGAAATTTTCAGTTACATTTTAATAAGTAGAATATTAAACCAACTCACACTGAAATTTCAGGGCATTTTGTTAGCAGCTTTCTTCTTGTGAAAAGCACCATGGCCTAGTTCTAAAACCACACAAATAAAGTTAATAATTCTAGAAATGGAAATAATCTTTTAGACTGCAGGATTATTCTCTAAATTACATTTAGAGCTGTACGAGTAACAGATTTTACAGTTTGCTGGCAAATCTGAAAAAATCATTTTGAATCAATTGTGACAAAGCTCCAAGTCTGTACTTGTGGGTCCTGCGCTTCCTGGCAGATTTTGGGGCCTCAGAAACTCATCTAGGCCCCAGAGTGACCTCCCTTTCTCAGTATAATTGGCAAGAGTTACCACCTAGTGAGTTACCTTCATCACAGGCCAGTATGGAAGATGGAAAAGGGGCGAGCCCGGGCCCACCCTCTATTCCGGACTCCAGCCCAGGGACCCTAATAGTATCAGCTAAGATGGCTGACCTTTTAGGCACAAAACACAATACAATTCCCTGGGCTACTTCCCCACAGCAGTCCCCGCTTCTTCAAACTCCACTTCACCCTTACCTCAGGGCCTCCTTCCTTCTGGATGATATGTTGTCCAACACTCAGTCTCACCAACAGCATAACTTCCTTCCACAGCTCCTGACACCCATACCCACCTGACTAACTGGGAGGTTTTTATCTGGTTTCAGCCAGTCCCTGATTGGCTTCAGGTGTCCCAATTAGGCTAGCTGTTTCTACTCCTTTCTAGAAGGTTCTTAATTGGCCCCAGGTGTCTTGATTGGCCTGGAGTAGCCTTTGTTTGGCTATCCAGGGAACAGGGACCTGCACATCCTGAGACTAATATACCTGCCTTCCAGCACTCTCCTATATCCTTTTGGTCTGACTCCGTCACACAATCTAAAAACAAAATTTCAGTGAATCAAAAAAGGAAAACAAATAATTTAATTTAGATTAAGCATTTTTTAATATTTTTGGATTTTTAAAAAATAAATGTGAAGGACAATTCTAAATGTAATTTTGAATAAAAAATTTAAATGCTTTTTTTTTTTTATAAATGTGTAAGTGGAGCATTATCATTTTGGATTTTGGGGTGGGAGGCTGTTTTTCCACTCGAACAATTTGGTGAGACCAACGTGAATCTGCTAAATGTTTCAGTGTCACCCAATCTGCATTTTTTGCCAAAAAAGTTTCAGTTGAAAAATTTTATCCAGTTCTAATAACATTGCCATTTTGTTCAATCTCATTTTTAAAAGTTCCAAGCTATGGAGCTTTCACTATTTATTCTTGGAGACTATTCAACACCCTATGTCTTAATTTTTCTCTTACTTGGTTCATTTCATTACCTCTAGCTATACTCCCTTATATTACACTAATTCTTCTCTCTCCTTGGTAAAGTAATCACATTTGTAGCTTATGATGTCACTCCATAGCAATCACTTAGCCAAAGGTAGCCATATTTCTTTCAGATAGCTTCTCCAATCTTCTGATTAGGTTTGTTGTTCGTCTCTAACCTCCCTCCAACCTATCAAAATTTTTCTAGTATATCAATGCAATATTATAAGGAGCATGTTGTCTCCATGCTTTGAACTAATGCCTTAATTTTTGCAGACTAAAATTCACATTGCCTTTTGCACAGATATATCAAGTGACTTAGAAAAGATTATTATGACATGGTGATTACTGAGGAAATTGATGAGAGATTTTTCTGCTAGAGATTCACTGTAAAGCTCTAAACTAACGGCTGGACAATTAACCATAGCTGCATGGTTACTTGCGTATGCGTGTGAGAGCAACAGCTCAGGATATGAGCAAGAGAGGATGTCACTAGTTTCCTTACTTGGACTAAAAGAGGCTGTGGTTGTATCAATGGTTGGTTCAAAAGTCAATTAGACAATCTCCGCTGGAATCAGAGATGCCTGGAAAACTCTGAAAAAGCACCTGATTTCTGGGATTACACCTTTGTAAAGAAGGATATACAGCAAAAAAGTTAGTTATATTTCCTTCACTTAATTTTGATGTGAATAAAAACCACCTCACTGTTAACGGAAACTGAGATTTGAAAATCGCATTGTTACAACTTGAGATGAAAAGAATGTGTGAGTGCAAGAACTATACTCAGTATTGGAAATCTAGTCCAGACGGAACTTGTTGCACTTTTTCGTAAAGAAAAGTTTACCTTGATTATGATTTTTACTGCATTTAAGCAGCTATAAAACTCCATTCTCTAAAAAGTGCCAGCAACTTAATTTGAAGTTTAGTTACTGAAAAAATATTCTATATACCATATATGTAATTGCATTAAATAAATACCTTAAGACATAAAAGTGAGATTTGATTCACCATAAATCAAATGAACTCAATTAAATGGTTATACATTTTAGGAGTTGTGTTTGTGAGACTGTGTGAAGTGAGCAAATGTTGGCCAAGAATTAATATGTAAAGACAATTTTTGTTAAGTAGGCTTTACATTAAAGGGAATTAAGTTGATGTTAGCTAGCTAGATAAAAGATACATTTTTCAAAAAAGTGTCTAAGGGTATGTCTACACAGCAAAGAAAAACCTGCAGCTGCCCGGCCAGCCCACTCAGGCTTCCAGCACTCAGGCTGTTGAGCTGTTTCATTACTGTCTAGACTTCTGGGCTCGGGATTGCGCTCTGGGACCCTGCAGGGTGGGAGGAACCCAGAGCCCAGACTCCAGCACAAGCCTAGAAGTCTAGAAACCAATGCAAGAGCCCCATAGTCCAAGAGCCGTGAGCCCGAGTCAGCTGGCACTGGCCAGCCGCGGGAGTTTTCTTTGCTGTGTAGACATACCCTAAGACTTGAGAGCCTGAGTACTATTTTCAAACATCACTTAATTCCAGGTTTTTAAAGGTATTTCGATGTTCCTGCACTTAGTATTGCAATTCCTAACTGATTTAGGTGTCTTGGTCTCACTTTCAAAAGAAATTTAGGCATTTGGGAGCCTAAATGACATCAGCTGTCAATGGGATTTTGCCTTCTAAGTGCCTAAATCTATTTTGAAAAGGAGGCAGGCTCCTAAATCAGTTAGGCATTACAATACTGAGTACAGCAGGGCCTAAATACCTTTAAAAATCTGGCCCTAAGGCCCTAGGAAAAGAAGCCAGTTAGAATCTGGTCCAGCAAATGCAAGCTGCAGATAAGCCATAAGAAACAGGTATTTGTTCAGGGCTGATTTCCCCTGTTAACTGCATAAAGGGTTCATGCCATCTCCAGCCAATTCCACAGCTGTAATGGAGTCAGGAAGGTGGTATTTGCCACCTCAGTGCACAACACACTTAGATTCCATGAACAGGCCTGCCGACACGGTAGGAGAGGGGAAGGGGACAATTGCCCCGGGGCCTGGGTGATTTAAAGGGGCCCAGGGACCACTGCCACTGCTGCGTAGCTGGGAGCCCTGGGCCCTTTTAAATTGCCCAGGTCACCAGGTGGACCCAAGGCTCCTAGGTATGCGCAGGGTGGTACCTGTGGCAGTGAAGGCAGCTGGGCAGGCATGTGGAAGCCCTGGCTGTGCCAGAAGAGCGCCCACTAACTGTTCTGCCCTGGGCCCAGAATTATTCTCAGTGGGCCTATCCATGAATTCTCTATCAGCCATAGCATGTCAAATGCCATATAGTGGATACACTGGGCCATTTCAATCCTGGTATATAACACTACTCAATGAGTTAGATCAGGGAGGAATTTGTCTCTTCTAGTTTTATCTGTTTTTGAAGAAGGCCAGTTTTTTTGGATGGCATATGTTTAGCAGAGCCTTGGCTCACATTGCTCACTTTGTCCACAGACAGCTGTTTCAACAGAACATAATTAATGACAACTGTAGGGTGTGTGCACAAAACAGTCCAAAATAATACAGACTTCTTTTGCTAATAGTGTTTTTAACCTCTGTCCCATTATCTTGAAAATCAAATGGATTCTATTTTTGACAATATGCCAAGTAGTCCAGAGTGATTTTAAAAAGCAATGGAAATTAAGTAGCCTGATGGAATTCAGTTTTTTTTATATATATAACCCCAATGGATAAGATATATTTTTAAGCTTTTTTAGATCATCAGTATAAATTTTCAAGGTGACATATGGGAATTGCCAGTCAATTATCAAACACTTATTTAGTGACAGTAAGACGTGTTTTTAACAGTTAAAGCCTTAAATGTTAAACCACAAATAGTCAACATCAAGTCAAATCAAACTCACATTCTCAAACAGCATTTTGCTTATTTTGCCTCTGTAAATTTTGATTATTAACAGAAATATTTGTTGGTTTGTGTGTGTACAGTGAAACTGATACTGACTGACATTTACCTATACAAATCTAATCCTTCCAAACCTACAATTAAGGCATCTATGTCCTCATCATGAAAGGCCTTGCAATGCAGAACTGATTTTCTATTAAAATCATCATAAATTACACAGACTAAGCAATGCCTGAGCGATATAAGTTGGGATCCATGTTGGCAGTGAATTTAATGAAAAGTGATGATTTAAGTGTCTCTAAAGCTCACAGGTGGATTTCTCCCTTCCTTCTCCCCCCCACCCCCAAGATTTCTGGTATCATTTTGCAAGAGAAGCTTCCAGGTGAGTTTACAGCAATCTTATAAAACCTTTCTCAATAAAGCAAACCATTTGTGTTTCACCATAGATGTTGGCTGTATATCACCTGTGATCAAATTGGCCAGAGCTTTGTGTTTTACAGATCTAGAGAGAGTCCACTTTCTAGGGCAGCTTCCTGGCAGAACATTCATCCATAGTTTACTGGAAATATGTTGATGCTTGGGTCTGATCTGCAAATGGATTAACACAGGTCTCTGATTGAGACAGGTCTCTACCCTACAGAGCCTGTAATGTGACCTGAGATTCCTGAGTCTCACCATTCCTCTGCTTTCAGTTAATAGTTGGGAAACCCCCTGGGAAAATGCATATCTCATCACCCTCGAGTGTGGCACATATTTTTGTTACTACACACCCATTCTGCAATCTTGTGATTTATGACATCACCAGAACTCCTCAAAGAACTAGCCCCAGTCATTTACTCGTATTTCTTCCCTATATTTTTAATTCCGTTGTGGATATCAAGTAATGGAATCTGACATGAACAGACAATTAGTCTCAATTTGTGAAGGATTCCATCTATACACGTAATTTGTAGTAATTAGAATAAATTCTCCTTTTACAAACTTTAAGAAATGCTTCAGCAATTTTGAATTTTCCAAATTAATCTGTTTCCATTTCATGACATTTCTTTCTACAGAACACTTGTTCTGTTTTCCCATCCAGTTAAAAATAGACACTCTTTTCAGATACAGTCTCATTCCTTGACAGTGTTTTAATCTCTAGCCAGAGAAAACAGAGTTCTTCAAATTATGTTGACCTTAAACAAACCTGTACAGAGCTGTCATGTTACAGCTTTCGTGTTGACCTGGGTTATAAAAAACATAGGAGCTGAATTATAAAACCCTAGCAATAAGCAGGTAGCAAGTACTGTACTTCAAATAAACCATTTTCTTTTGGGAAGTTTTCATAGTGATGTCATAGGAATGGAAAAGGACAGAGTTAACAAAAAAGAGACAGAAAGAGGTTGGGAAGTTGAATCAGTATAAAAGTTTAAAGGACCTGTGACTGGTGGCACTTATTGGTGGTGCTGCTTAGTGAATTAGGTACTTGGGTCACAACTCTCTCACCTATAGGCGAGAGTTGTGAAACAAGTACCTAATCCACCGTGATAGTGGTTGCTCCAGTGGTTTCCTTTCTGCTTTCCAGCCAGGTCACCAGTTTAGACCACCAACTTCCGTCAGGTTAGTAGAGTCCAATAAAATATGTACGTCCAGAATCCCTGTGACAGTTCTCAGTGCACCCAGGACTGTGAATCACCTTGTTACCCCTGCCTCCAGCAAGCAAGAGTTTTTCTTGTGGTAGCTGGGTGCCAGTTCCTGACACAACCAGCCTTTTAGCTACTCAAGCACTCTTTTCCAGACTATGCCAGTCCTACTCTGCCTGGCAGGTTAACAGTAGACACACCCCAATCCCTAGTCCCTTTGAATTGTTCTCTTGTGGTATGCAGCCCCTGACTCTGGATGCTTTCAGAAATTCTGGATTCTCAACACCCAAAGTGCAGTGTACGTCAGTTTACTAATTTTACCTTAAGCCCACTGCTCCTGGACAACACACGTCACTTGTGAGCACTTGTAAGAAAACAAAAGTAGGTTTATTTAAGAAAGAATAAAGATTTAACTAGAAATGAGAGAGTGATGGAAAAATTATTACAATACAAAACAAAATCATAAAACATAAACCTGGGGCTACAATTATCAGTAATTACATTTCCTATCCAATAAAATAGTTTTCCTCCTCTCCCCAAAGTTCAGTCTGTTGAAGAACTGGCTGGTTTCACAAAAACCAGGATCCAAACATTCATGAAAGCATCTCCGCTCCACAAAAGTTTCTTCTGTGAATGGATGCAGAAGACTTCTCCCTCCTCTATTATACTGAAACAGCCATGAGTGCTGGAACTACAGGTGTGAGATGTGCTGCAGCACCCTCGAGCTTGAAGTGATTTTCATCATATACAGGGTTTGCAGTTTGGTTCAGTGGCTCACAGCACCTCCACTACACAAACTGTTCCAGCACCCCTGGAAACAGCCTTTGGTTTTCATTCACAGACAGGCTGAACCCTTGTCTTATAAAATGTCTTTTTTACCTTTAAGTAGTTTTGATTGTTTGCAGTTGCCTCTGATGGTTTCCATTTAAAAGTTTTAGTATTGTGCAAGGCTAAACAATTGAGCTTTGCATTACCTCACCAGCTAAACAGGGTGGGGTGACAACTCTTTCCTGCCTCAATAGGCCATCACTGAACAATATTATCCCCTGGTGACTAATTTCTACTCCAAGTCCATAAAACATTCTTTCAATATAAATACATGATTCTTTAAATATTACCCATGAATACATCTCATAATGATTATGAATCTTGACACATTGCAAGCTTTCTGGAGATAACTTTTGAGTTACTCCTAATGTATTAAAATCCTGTAAGACGTGTTTGGTATAGTGAGTTTGTCAGGTCTGAGGTGAGCATTGTTTGCAAAGAACAGGGAACTCTTTGCTAAGGGGTGTCAGAGTCAAAGTCCCCCTCAAAAGAGTCTTCAACCCATATTCAGGCCCTCATAGATTGCACACCCTTGCCTCAAGGGTTACCATGTTTTTATTCCTCCTTATCTTTGGGGGCAGAAGGAGGGAGGTGGAGAGGGAGGGAGTTGGTAGAGGAGCCGCATCCTCCCTGTCCAGTGGGCTCCAAACCAGGGCCCTCTGAGAGGCAGTGATATCAAACAGCCAGGAGTGCTTCAGGGCTACCTCCCTGGGCAACCTCCTGCCGTTTACCCTCTCTGTCCAGAGCATGGACAAAAGCCTGGCAAACGATTTGCCAGAAGATGGTGTGAACTGGGTACTTTAGTCCTAGGAAAAGGCTAGTCCCTTCTGTAGGGCCTGTGATAACTACTGCTGCTTGCAGCCCTCTAACCCTGCAGCTAAGACTCCAGCTAGACCTATACTCAGAAGCTGCCAGGATAGGTGTCTCTTCCTATCCTGCCTGCTCCCTTCTTCTTTTGTTTTGTGGTGCAACAGACTCTCTTCCTTAATCTGTGATTGCCATTCACTGGATTTCATAGATAGGTTATGATTTAAAATCTGTTCTTTCTCTGTATTCTTAAAGAATTGCAGAACAGTTTTTTTTAATTGGCCCCCATTTCCCTTGTATTTTGGATAGGTGTTCCAAAGAAAATGTTGTTAGTCTAAGGCTTCTGAGTTATACACGTCCTTTCACTGGTACAATCTCTACAGTTCTAGACAAGATGATCTATCAGTTTTCTGAACCCTCGTGGTTCGCATACACCATCCTTAGGTTTGTTTATTAGAAATATATTACTGTTTAATCCACAATGACTTGTTAAAATTCTTCCTAGAGACACTTCACTCTTCCTCTCGGAGCCTTGGATTATATCAACATTTTCAACTCTTGAACATTCTTCACAGAATTTTTTCCCCTTTGTTTCATGTGCCCACAATTCCTGCCATTCCTTCCTTAGGTTACTTTAAATTCCAGTATGCTTAAGAGGATCTCTAGGTCAAGTTATTTGTGCTTAATAGCATTTTTTTGCCTCTTTGCCAATTCATTGCTAGCTACCCTTACATATGCCAGGATCTAGGCTAAGGTCACATCCAATTGTGCCAGTTCTGTTGTTAGCAGTAATATTTCAATAAGTATATAATTTTTATGGTCTGATGTGCCATTGTATAGTAGTGACTGCAACCCTGATAAGGAATCAGACAGGATGGTCCACAGAAGCTGGTCACATATCCAAGGCCTAAATTAGTGCTAGAAAGATTCTTGTTCACTTTGCAATAAAAACAGAGATAAACTTAGTTAGTTTTATGGCTTTCTTGAGTCTAAATGTAGGCACACAAGCTATTTGCACCCTTCCCTCCTCTTTGGAACCATCAACATAAATTTGACAATAATATCCTCATTTATCACAGATATAATGATTTGCAAGATCTTGTATGTTTATCATTTGTCTCCTTTTATTTTATTATATAATTCTATGCCTATCTTGGGGGAATGCTTTTCTAGGGATAGAGTATTTTCCCATAGCTGTAGATTTTGGCCTCTTTTAAGCCTCTCTTTGCACTGAGATCCTTTATCCACTTCCTTACCCTACTTACAAGAGGAATTTTGAGTTTTTGTCCTACTCAGTTTCCACTTAATTCCCAACAATCAGTATATATTAGCTCAGTATTATCATCTTCACTGTTACCTAGAACTTTGCATCAAAAGTTTAAGTCTAGGAGCTTCGTTGTAAGAGTTACAGGTATTTTTCCAGCTGCTATTTGCGTTACACACAGAAGCGTATTAGTGAAGGCTCCACATGTTATATGCAGTGCCTGCTTGGATACTGTCTAGTTTTCTGAGATTTTATTTTGATGCTGACCTAAAGGCCTGGCCTAACAAGTCTGATTAGTGCTCTGTGTAGCATTATTATCATTTTCATATCTGCTCCCCAGATATACCAAGCTGATTCTTACTTTTTACTTATCTATAATATGTTCCCTCCAGGTGAGCTTTGTGTCAAATATCACACCAAAGAATTTGTACTTTTACACTATTCTTTTCTGATGGTCATTTTATATATACACATTTTACCTCTTTTTGAATCTTCTGTGTTGTGAAGAATCAGAGGGGTAGCCGTGTTAGTCTGGAATTGCAGAAGTGACAAAGAGTCCTGTGGCACCTTAAAGACCTTAAATCGAGGTTTGTTGCATGGATTGGTTCCTGAGTTAGAGTTATTATGGCGCAGTGTGCTGTTGCTGGTGAGAATATGCTTGAGGTTGGCAGGTTGTCTGTAGGCCAGGACTGGCCTGCCTCCCAAGGCCTGTGAAAGTGAGGGATTGTTGTCCAGGATGGGTTGTAGATCACTGATGATGCGTTGGAGAGGCTTTAACTGAGGACTGTAGGTGATGGCCAGTGGTGGTCTGTTGTTTTCTTTCTTGGGCTTGTCTTGCAGCAGCAGGCTTCTGGGTACACATCTGGCTCTGTTGATCTGTGTCCTTATTTCCTTGTGCGGGTATTGTAGTTTTGAGAAAGCTTGGTGGAGATCTTGTAGGTGTTGGTCTCTGTCTGAGGGGTTGGAGCAAATACGATTGTACCTCAGTGCTTGGCTGTAGACAATGGATCGTGTGGTGTGCCCGGGGTGGAAGCTGGTGGCATGAAGGTAGGCATAGCTGTCGGTAGGTTTTCAGTATAGGGCGGTGGTGATGTGGCCGTCATTAATTTGCACCGTGGTGTCCAGGAAGTGGACCTCCTGTGTAGACTGGTCCAGGCTGAGATGGATGGTGGGGTGGAAGCTGTTGAAATCATGGTGGAATTCTTCCAGAGTTTCTTTCCCATGGGTCCAGATGATGAAGATGTCATCAATGTAGCGTAGACAGAGGAGGGGTGTGAGTGAACGAGATTTGAGGAAGCGTTGTTCCAGGTCAGCCATAAAGATGTTGGCATACTGTGGGGCCATCCAGGTGCCCATAGCGGTGCCACTGGTCTGGAGGTATATATTGTCACCAAATTTGAAATAATTGTGTGTGAGGATAAAGTCACAGAGCTCAGCAACCACTTGTGCTGTGGCATCATCAGGGATACTATTCCTGACGCAATGCTATCCACAGCCTCAGAAACAACCCTGACATCATAATCAAAGAGGCTGATAAAGGAGGTGCTGTTGTCATCATGGACAGGTCTGACTACCAAAAGGAGGCTACCAGACAACTCTCCAACACCAATTTCTTCAGGCCACTTCCCTCAGATCCCACTGAAGAATATACTAAGAAACTGCACCGTCTACTCAGGACACTCCCTACATTAACACAGAAACAAATTAACATACCCTTAGAACCCCGACCGGGGTTATTCTGTCTTTTACCCAAGATCCACAAACCTGGAAATCCTGGACGCCCCATCATCTCGGGCATTGGCACTCTCACTGAAGGACTGTCTGGATATGTGGACACTGTACTCAGACCCTAAGCCACCAGCACTCCCAGCTATCTCCGTGACACCACCGACTTCCTGAGAAAACTACAATGCATTGGTGACCTTCCAGAAAACACCATCCTAGCCACCATGGATGTAGAGGCTCTCTACACAAACATCCCACACAAAGATGGAATACAAGCTGTCAGGAATAGTATCCCTGATGATGATACTTTTAATTAATTTGAAATAATTGTGTGTGAAATAAATTGTGAATAATAAATTGTGTGAAATAATTGTGTGTGAAATAAATTACAATTAATTTGAAATAATTGTGTGTGAGGATAAAGTCACAGAGCTCAGCAACCACTTGTGCTGTGGCATCATCAAGGATACTATTCCTGACAGCTTGTATTCCATCTTTGTGTGGGATGTTTGTGTAGAGAGCCCAAGAAAGAAAACAACAGACCACCACTGGCCATCACCTACAGTCCTCAGTTAAAGCCTCTCCAACGCATCATCAGTGATCTACAACCCATCCTGGACAACAATCCCTCACCTTCACAGGCCTTGGGAGGCAGGCCAGTCCTGGCCTACAGACAACCTGCCAACCTCAAGCATATTCTCACCAGCAACAGCACACTGCACCATAATAACTCTAACTCAGGAACCAATCCATGCAACAAACCTCGATGCCAACTCTGCCCACACATCTACACCAGCAACACCATCACAGGACCAAACCAGATCAGCCACACCATCACTGGTTCATTCACCTGCACATCTACCAATGTAATATACGCCATTATGTGCCAGCAATGTCCCTCTGCTATGGCCAAACTGGACAGTCCCTATGAAAAAGGATAAATGGACACAAATCAGATATCAGGAATGGCAATATTCAAAAACCTGTAGGAGAGCACTTCAACCTCACCGGACACACCATAAAAGATTTAAAGGTCAGCATTTTGCAGCAAAAAAACTTCAAGTCCAGACTGCAAAGAGAGACCGCAGAGCTGCAATTCATTTGCAAATTTGACACAATCAATTTGGGACTGAATAGAGATTTTGAATGGCTAGCTAACTACAAAAGCAGCTTCTCTTCTCTCGCTATTCACACCTCCAGTTCAGCTGCTAGAGGAACACCTCACCCTCCCTGATTAGAGATAACAAGCTGGTTCAGCCTCATTGGACTAACATTGTTATCTCCCACCTGGTTCTTGCCTACCTATTTATACCTGCCCCTGGATACTTCCACTGCATGCATCTGACGAGGTGGGTATTAACCCACGAAAGCTTATGCTCTAAAATTTTAGTTAGTCTTTAAGGTGCCACAGGACTCTTTGTCACTTCTGTGTTGTGAAGATCATTCTCATATTTTTTTCAAGTGAGAATCGCAAGCCCCATCTGTTTCCCCATTCTATATGCCTCTAAAGTGTATCACTGATTCTTTTGGTGGCACTTTCAAGGTTTCTGCTTTTGGGCCATATGGCACAGTCATCAGAAAAATAATGTGAAGCCTATTCCTGCTCTCTTCTCCTTTGAAAGGCCATTTATCATAGTATTAGAAATGGCTGAGCTAATGACACTCCTCTGTGGAATTCCATTTATAATGGAATATATGGTGGAAAAGGTTTTCCATACCCACACTTGTAGAATTCTTTTACTAAGGAAATGCCTTATCCATCGATATGTTCTTCCTACTACACTCAAGGTTTTCACATTATATAACAGTCTCTCTCACTAGAGCACATCATAGACTTTTTCTATGTCTAGGAATGCTATTAGCACGTATTCTTTGGTTTTCATGTTTTTTTCTGGTGCACCTATCTCTAACCCTACAACCTGCTCAGTCACACACCTACTTGTTATGAATCCACTTTGTGTTCCATCTATGAGCCTATTTCTTTTGAAGTGTGATACTAATCTCACAGTCGCCAGTTTTTCCATAGTTTTACCTAAACACGCTGTGAGGGCAATTGATCTGTATGCCTCAGACCTAGAATGCACCTTGCCTGGTTTCCTCAGTGAACAATAATCACACGTTTCAAGTCTCTAGGTATTTCCCCTTTTTCCATATGCTTTTCTATAACAGACTATTGTATAATCCCTCAGTCTTTCATCACCTATGTGTCTGAGCATTTCAAAGCTTATTTTGTCCTTGCCTGGTGTGTTGTTTTTGCTCCTCATCACCACTTTTTGGAGTTTCCTCCTACTGAAGTTTTCATTTAGTGTCACAGTAAATACAAGATTGATCAGATTGTTTAGCATGAGTAGTTAACACATATTTCAAGGGACCATTCAAAGTGAAGTGAAACAAGACAGCCAGAATTTCTGATATCTTTTTGTTGGAGATTACTGCTCCATGGCCTTCCACTGGGAGGTTCCAATGTATTGGTATCTTTACTTACTTTCCCACAATATTTACTCCAGGTTTCTCTTTTTGCTCTTTTTATTGCCCTTTGTGCAGCTCCCTTACTTTTTTCTTATGTCATTAACTCTTCACCATTTAGTGTAGTTTTTCTGTCTTATACGCCTTGTGCCTTTCCATTAATTATCTTGTCACATTCCTTGATCTACTATGATGTACTTTTCCTATCTCTAGAGATGGTATCTTCAGCATAGCTAAAATGTCTGTCTTTATAATTTCCTTAGTAATATTACTACAGAATTCCTCTATATCCTTGTTTATACATTGCTTGCCCACATATTCCTCGCTTTTATGTCTAAGGAGGTTCCAATTTGCTTTTTTATTTTTTTAAGATTTCAGGTAGGGGTATTTCCTTTTCCTTGATATGTAATTAACCTCAGGAAGTGGTCACTATCCATTCCCTCTTCTCTGTAAATTGCTCAGCTGCCTTTTGTTGCTACATTACTAGAAGCTATTAGCAGGGTTAGGCAAGAGAGGCTTCTGTCCACTGCATTGAAGCTGGTAGGTGCTTCATCATTTACTATTACTAGATTATTTTCAAAAAATTGCTCTAGCCATTTTCTATTCTTATTTGTTCTACTTCTCCACAATCTATTATGACAGTTCAGATCACTGCAGATAATGTATGGGTGTGCAACCTCTGCAATTAATTCAGTTCCATAACCTCTACTTTTCTTTGCAAGTTATAAATATTATATGGTTTTAGAGACAGAATGTTTTGTATCCATGTCTCAACAGCATTATTATACTCAATACTTAGCCTTGACACCTCCATCTTTTTATATATACTACATCCTGAGATTTTATAGTCTAGGGGTTTTTGTTTTAATTAGCCGAGTCTCCTGTAGGTATATTATAATCAGGCTTGGTTTTCATATCAATAATATGTTTCTTTAAATCCTGCCCATATGCATGCCAGCTAAAATTAGTCATCCCCTATGTATCACTTTCAATACTTCTTTCACTTAGGAAAGTATTCCAATGATAGGTTGTCATTCCAATGATAGGTTGCTAGCTTGTATGTATTTTTCAGCATCATCAACTACAATTCTCATTTTTTTTCTGTTTTCTTTCCTGCCTGAGAAATATAATATATTACTTCAATCATAAGTGCAACAATACTCTTTTTCTATAAGTAGTATGTCGTCTCCTTTTACCCTGATATCACTCATTACCTCCTTCCCAATATTTTGTTGCTTTTAATCCCTGTCCCTATATGGATTTTCTTTTTCCCTCCTTTTAGGTGTCTCCTAGGAGCTTTTGCATAGGAGATGTTATTAATGATTTGAGGGTTTTGTATTTCTGTCATTTACTTTCCTGCAGTACATTCTCCCTATGTTTTCCCTCCACAGTCACAACATTGTGGTTCTGCCCCTTCCACACAATTATTGTATGAATGGTCACCTCTCCCCTTGCTGCACCTTAATTTCCCTTTGAAATCATTTGCTACCTGACCAAATCTTTGACACCAGTAGCATCTCACTGGAGGAGGTATATACACCATGATATCAGTGTCTATAAAGTGCTTTAAATAAGTTAAGCAAGTAAATAACCAATATTAAATCAGTGATATATTCCTAATTGCATATTTTCTCTTTTGTTTTACTTGTATATTGCATTTCAAAGAGCTCATGGAATTTAAATATTTCAGTATCATTCCCTGAAGTATGAAAATATTTAGAAACTGGACTTCAAAATGGCTCTTCTCTTTCAAGATATCATCCACAGAGAGTTCAAGTTTTCCCCTATTCAAGTACTGCTGCAAAATAGAAGTCTGTTAGGATTACACATATGGTGTTATTCAAATGCAACACTCAAGTAGGTGATCATATTCATTTCAGATTTGCAGTTCAGGATACAGTGTTCCTGTCCAACTGTGTAGGAGGGAAACGAAGAATATGTTTACAAAACAATCTGTACAAGTACGCATAATCAGAATAAGGCTTTCATTTGTAAAATAGATAATATGGCAGTACTTAATCCCCCCAAAACAGATCAACTTTCTCTCTTCAGTTATTAACTCTACCTCTAATTAACAGAAAATCCAGGAGCATCATGCAGCTGTCTGCATTCTCTTTGGTGCATGGACCTTTTCAGGCCTTCTTTATGTCAGATGGGGCACAAGTCCATATTTCATAAAATCCTTTTATTACTGAAAAAGAACAAACATTGCAAAAGCTAATGAGTATCCTTCACAGGAATCAGGGCCTGCAGCAGAGCCAGTCTCCTAGCAACCTCATCAGTACAGCTGACCTGCAGCAAGCTGCCTGATTAGCCATGCCACCTGACTGGTTGCAGGGACCAGCAGGCCGGCTCTTAAACCACCAGCAGCAGCTTGCTGCTTCTTAGTGCTCATGCCCTCCTTCTGTGCTATTATGTTCCTCTGCTCCTGTCTTACATCCAGCCTTGCCTCTGTCCTGCCCTTGCCTTGAACCCCTCCTTGTCTACCCTGCCCACTCTAGTTCCTGACCTCCAGTTTGACCCTTGTCTTTGGCTCCTGACCCTAACTAGTAGGCATGCTAGGACCACTAGACTAGACCACTCTGGTCCCAGTCAGCTAACAGATGGAGAAGCCCTTAAAATTGGGGCCAGGAAGACAATGGGCCAGAACTTCAGGTGGTGTAAATTAGAAAAAAATCAATGAGGCCCACTGTCTCCTCCTAGTGACCTTATAATCTGAATAAAGAGCCAAAACAATACAAATAAAGGATGCACAGGATGAGCAGTAGGAAGTTATCAAAGCATGCTGAAAGTTTTATTCTAAATTATTCTAGACTGGGCAACACAGGAAGACGTGATGGCTCCAAACCTGTATTGACAGCCAACTACCATAAAATGTTGTGTATTGGTATGGATAATTTTGAAGTTAAACATTTCTCTATGCAAATGCGACTATAAATATATATATGTGAAGATGGGTGGGGATGTTGCTGTTTTTTTGTATTTCTTCCACAGTACAGCTGCTACATCAGCTATAGCTGAACCACTTGGAAATAGTGACCATAATATAACTAAATTTAACATCCCTGTGGTGGGGAAACCCGACAGCAGCCCAACACGGTAGCATTTAATTTCAGAAAGGGGAACTACATAAAAAATGAGGAAGTTAAACAGAAATTCAAAAAGTACAGTACCAAAAGTGAAATCTCTGCAAACTTTTTAAAGACACCATAATAGAGGCTCAACTAAATTAAAAAAAAAAAACATAGCAAGAGAACCAAAAAAGTACCACAGTGGCTAAACAGCTAGGTAAAAGAAACTGTGAGAGGAAAAAAGGAATCCTTTAAATAAGTGGAACTTAAATCTAGGACTGTCAAGCGATTAAAAATTAATCATGCTATTAAACAATGATAGAATACCATTTATTTAAATATTTTGGATGTTTTCTACATTTTGAAATATATTGATTTCAATTACAACACAGAATACAAAGTGTACAGTGCTCACTATTTTTGATTACAAGTATTTTCACTGTAAAAAAAAATTTTGAATTCACCGAATACAAGTACTGCAGTGCAATCTGTTTATCATGAAATCTGAACTTATAAATGTAGAATTAAGTACAAAAAAATTGCACTCAAAACCAGAACAATGTAAAAATTCAGAGCCCACAAGTCCACTCAGTCCTACTTCTACAATTGCTATAACATTAACTTTATGGTAGAATGCGGGTAAAACTGAGCTGGGGACATGCAATTCTTCCCCAAGGAGTTCAGTCACAAACTAAATTAACACATTATTTTTTTAATGTGTGTCTTCAGCATAGAAGCATGTCCTCTGGAATGGTGGCTGAAGCATGAAGGGAGATAGGAATGTTTAGCATATCTGGCACATAAATACCTTGCAATGCTTGCTACAAGAGTGCCATGCAAATGCCTGTTCTCACTTTCTGGTGACATTGTTAATAAGAAGAGGGCAACATTATCTCCTGTAAATGCAAACAAACATGTTAGTCTTAGCAACTGGCTGAATGAGAAGTAGGACTGAGTGGACTTGTAGGCTCTGAAGTTTTACATTGTTTTGTTTTTGAGTGCAGTTTTGTAACAAACAAAAAATCTACATTTGTAAGTTGCACTTTCATGATAAAAAGATTGCACTACTACTTGTATGAGTAGATGAACATGATTTGCTGGGGAAGAGTCAACATGTTTTTTTGTAAAGGGAAATCATGCCTCACCAATCTGCTAGAATTCTTTGACAGGGTCAACAAGCACGTGGACAAAGAGAATCCAGTGTATTTAGATTTTCAGAAAGCTTTTGACAAAGCCCCTCATCAAAGGCTCTTAAGTAAAGTGAGCTATCATAGGATAAGAGGGAAGGTCTTTGGGGTCAGTAACTGTTTGAAAAATAGGAAACAAAAGGGTAGGAATAAATTATCAGTTTTCAGAATAAATAGTGGTGTCCCCCAGGGGTCTGTATGGGACCAATCCTATTCAACACATTCATAAATGATCTGGGAAAAGGGGTAAACATTCAGATGGCAAAATTTGAAGATCATACAAAACTACTCAAGATAGCTGGGAATGAGTGACAGAGGATGGATCACTTCACTACCTGTTCTGTTCATTCCCTCTAAAGTACCTGGTATTGGCCACAATCGGAAGACAGGATACTGGGCTAGGTGGACTTTTGGGCTGTCCTACTATGGCCTATATTAACTTAAGGATATCACATTACACCTTGCTCAGACCCAAAAGCAGGGCTATGAAAAGCAAAACGCAAGTTAACACTTACAGGCCAGACATTTTTTGGTGTATAGTGAAAGAGTTCATTTTATCACAGCAAGCCATATCAGCCAGTTCAAGCATTTATAAACGATACCAGCATTTTCAAAAAAGAAGGAGTTGCTCCCAAGATCACTAGCCTTGAACAACGGGAACACAGAACAGAAAGCTACCGAATAGTTAAGAGATGAAGTGAACACAAGTGACCTGTCCGAAAGAAGACGTAGGGCCCCATCCAAATTTCCCTGAAGTCAATGAAAAGCCTCCCATTGACTCCAATAGGGTTTGAATCATGACTTTAAGGCCTTTGGGTAGCCAACAATGCCTGTTGCAGTATAAATAGAGAGAGAGAGAGAAGCAGCCAACACAGATAATATACTCTTCCTCTTCAAGACTAGGTTCTTTAAGGTGATCATCATCTTGACAATGCATGTTGCTGCTTCGGCTACATTATTTACATTTTTTTCTACTTTACATAATATGCAATCAGAACACTCTCATAAGATTAGGCGAGAAATCACTGGCATAGACATTTGTGTACCCAACGTTAACTCTGGCTTTTAACTACTTTGCTTTGCAACCATCAGACCCAATCCTGCAGTTAAATAAGCATAAGTGAATTCCTGCACCCCTCCATGGAGCCCCGTCAACTTCAACAGGACTTTAGTGGGGTTCTGCCTGAGTACAGATATCCATCTAAACACATATAATTGAAGGATAGGTGCACTAATGTTCTCAACATATTCTTTAGCACAACATTGTGTAATTAATTTAGGGTCATTACCTGTATCCCCTGGCTTATCAATTAGATAGTATGATACTGTCTAGGATATAATGTAGAAACTATTGATTTGATGTTGTTTATAAATTTAAGAAACTTGTGATTAGAGTATATGCAAGCAAGATTAATATAAATCTGTGGATTAAAATGTATTGACTTGCCTTTAGGGTAGTACTTTTACTCGGTCCTAATACCCCACTTCTTTGTTGCTGTAGTTGGCTTTCATTGTGAATAACTGCCTATTTAGTTGATACTCTGGCATTGTCACATCCATTCCCATTATTAATAAAAATGCTAGTTTAACAACTAGATTTGTCAGTAACAACCAGTATCATGTCATTACTACTTCTTAAGTTCTGCATGATGGGGACATCACTTAAAATTAAAATCTTTATCTACTTTTGGAAAATATTTACTTGCTATATTATACAGAAAATATAGTTTCTGCTGTTGTGACTAACACAATATACATGAATGTGACAGATGTTATACATTTTAAGCTGATGGCAAGAACACACAAATTAAATTAAGGTCAATTTTCCTGTGGTAGAGCACACAAAGAAAATAGAGAACATTCTGTTTGTTTGAATTTTTTTTTTTGTAACAAACTGTTTTCATGACATTGTAATAGTATTACAGAAAAACAAACATTGTTATGTATCACATTTCATTGGTACATATAAAAGAAACAGCATGTTGGCATCCAAACATAACTAATCTCATCCTGACAACTGAAAATGATATTTTAAAATGTCAGTTTTATTTTTTAACTCACAAGGGATGAGAAATATCCATCAGAAAACCTGCTTATGATGCTGTGAAAATTAATATCCAAAATTCTAACAGTAAATCAGTTAATTATAAATGAACTTCTAGTATGGGACATTTCCAACTGGTATTTTAAAAACATCCCTAATTGACACATGTATGGAAATACATTGCCATGCTAAGACCCTAATGGTTTAGTTAATGAGAACATTACAGAAAGTAAAGATATATGTAATTTTTATTCTGGCTATCTAGTATTTTTTTTAAAAAAAATGAAGGTTTATATTTCAGAAGCTTTTTGAATAAAAACAATAGAGATGGTATTAAAAGATAACAGTTTATGGGGTCAATGACTCATTTCTTGAATAAACAGATTATTCTGTTTTGAATGATGAATAACTGCCTTTAGTGAATTAAATATGCAATAAGGAATACAGAAGTTCTTAAGAAACAAGTATGTTGTGTAGGAAAATGCTAAATCATTATGATCTTTACCCTTATTCATGCCATCTTTTGAACAGAAGACATATTTCTTGAGAATGTTTATGAGGAAAGGATATAATAATACATAGCTTGTTTATTTGTAGCCTAAACTCACAATGTATTTCTGATTATAGCACTAAGCCACAATGGATGCAAATCAGTAGGTTATTGGTTTGTTCCTCAAATCTGTCAGATTCTCTCTTTAAACTTTGTGAGAACAGCCTGGGGGTGGGGGGCCAGACCACACATAACCAACACTATTATTAAGCCCCATCCCTGTCTTGGAGCCCAGTGCTTAAGTCTGCTTAAGTGCAGGGAAGCATCTATTTCTGTTAGTGGTCCATGAACCTGGGAAAATAGGCATTTGGTGCCTACATTGTGTGCAGGGTCTAATCCAATAGGCATGCTCAGAGACCACCTAATTCCACACATAACAACCTGGGACTAGGAAGGGCAAGAGGACCTCCCTTATAGCCTTGTGGGTAGGGTACTCACTTTTGACAGGAGGAGAGCCATGCATTTAAGTCCTCTCTGCGCCTGATGAGAAGGGCTTTCAACAGGGATTGGCCACCTCTAGGTGAATGGCCTAACTACTTGGCTGTAGAGTCAATCTAACAATTCTGTTGGCTCAATTAATATTTACTTAAAGTGGAACAACTTAAATTGGAGAGGTTGAGGAAAACCCATATCAGGCTATTCATAGCCCAGTGGTTAGAGCTGTTACTTAAAAGATTACAGATCACTGTTCAAATCCACCCCCCGCCCACCCGCCCCGCCAAAGGAGACTTGAACTAAGAGTTTCCCACATCCAGGGTGAGTACCCTAACCATGCAGGTAAAAGTTATGAGGAGGATCACTCCCACTGCTTTGCATGCAGTTGAGCAGGCCCTGTATGCATTTTAGGTGCGCAAACACCTATCTTTCCCCTGGTTTGTGAATAATTCTGGCTAGAGACAGGCACCTGGGGGCCTAGAATGAGACAGCAGTGCACATGGGGAGATACAGAAACATAGATGTCTAGAGAACTTCTTATTTTCCTCTTCAGTAAAACAGGTGCCAACCAATTTTGGAAGCCTACAGGGCTCAGCAGCAGCCAAGCAGATGTTTTGTGGATTGCAATGGTGGTTAAAAATGGGACTTAGATGCCTAAGTACCTTTGTAGATCCTATCCTGGGAGTCTTTCCATTAACTTTGATGAACATTAGATACAGCCCTATTTCCTCAGAGTGATCTTTGCAATATACTCAAAACTGACTCCCTCTTTGTTTAAAATAAGACAGCTGTATGTGCTACAGAGATCTTTAGGTCATTTCCCACATATCCTATTTGTTCCTTTCAGCTTTAGTAATTAGTTTAAACTAGTTTAGATTTTAAAGGGTTAGAAACTTGGAAGTTATTATTTATACAAAAGCTGAGATTCTCTTTTCTACAAAACAAGGGGCTTATTGTGACCATCGTCATAGCACTGGACCTACTTAAGTTTGATACAAAATAATCATTTACAGTTTTTTACTCCTAAGAGTAGTGTTGGCTCTGAAGGGTTATGTAGAGTAAGCTAGATTCTATCTGGCTCATGTAACATCAGCAGACTTGTTAACTAACTTGCGGTAGCAAAATCTTGATTAATGGTGTTGATTAATGGGACAATGCAAATTCAAGCTTCATTTTGTCTCTCAGATCCCAAATTCAGTTTGCAGGGCTAGCAGTTAGAAAACCTTTTTGATTTGTCAATTAAACAAGATTGATCTGAAACCTGTTGAGAAACAATAAATATGGAAACACCCCTTGTTATTTTTACTATAACTTTTCAGTTTAGAACTGCACTTTGCAATCAATTTCATAGTGTTCTGCATCCATTTATTTAAAGATTGTTTGTTCTGCATCCGTTTATTTAAAGATTGTTTGTTAGAAAAGCACAGGAAAAATTAAAAAAAGAAAACCCTTGGGGTGATATTTTTGTGTGGTTGTGTTTTGTTTTTAAATTATAGATACTTCAGGACATGTCAGAGCAGGACTGCAGACCAGGAGACATGGTAAATGTGGTAGGATAAGAATAGCTGAGGTTATTTCGTCAAGTGTCATTAACTTGAGGCCATTTCCGAAGTACAATCCTCATGGGTATAATACTGTACAAGTTGTGCTGGGCTTTACTTTTCATGCCCATCACTAGAGTTGAGAGAAGCAGTTGTAAAATTGAAAACATGGCTAGATTTTCACCCAACCACTAAACCACATCTGTTCATAGGTTTGGATAAAGATTATTTCCTCTCCCCAAATCTCCCTTTGGCTACAGCTCTCATCTTCCTCAAGGTGCTCTAATCTCTCATTCTCTTAGCTAAAAGAATACATTATCCACAAGATTACATCCAGTAAGCATGGTACAGCAGCACCACTCAGAGTAGATTTATGGTCAGGTAGGTAAATGAAAATTCAAAGAATGCAACAACAAAAAAAGTAAATTCAAATATTTTCCCCTACAGTCTCAGCCAGATAATTATAGTCAAACTAAGGTGGTTCAGATTTGTGTGTACAAAATGTAGGGGCCCCTGAGTGTTCTGACTGTGACTTCAGAGATCAGAAGACTAGTAACAGACTGTAGTGTTCTGTAATAAGAGTTAGTAAAGCTCCGTTGAGATGCATACATCTCAGAATTACTCAGCCCAGCTGCAGAAACCCCATGGGGAGTTTCAAACTACAAAACAAAAGCTGAAATTCAATGGTTTCTGCTGTGCCTGATCCATCCCACCACACTTCAAACACAAAATTATAATAAATGTTTTTGGTCTCAGGGCACGTAAATCTTGCCTGACCTGAACTCCAATATTATGGCTTTTTTCTGGGAAAATCCTTTCTTTAGCTAGAAGTTCAGTTTTTGAGTTGTTTTAAAACTAACAAGCTGGCTCTTATACAATAATTTGGACTCACCTTGCTTTCACGTTTACCTCTCAGCCTTCTCCATGAATCCCTCTCAGACATGTACAGACATGCTTGAGTCTAGTTTTCTTTGGAAGTGGACTTGGCCTTTAATTTTCAGAAGATTCTTTTGATAAGGGACAGAGCTATTCTGCACAGTGGTCCCTTTTCCCTAGAGAGTCTAGCCATGTATTTGCTAGAAGAAAAGCAGGCAGATACCATGATACTAAGCCTGGTATGAAAGTCTGGATGAACAAGCAAATCAGCCTTATGTTGGTCTGTACAAAAGATGTGACAAAGAGTTCTGTGGCACCTTAAAGACTAATTAAAAAAAGTTAGTCTTTAAGGTGCCACAGGACTTTGTCATTTCTGCAATTCCAGACTAACACGGCTACCCCTCTGATTCTGTACAAAAGATGTTCATGCTTCAGTTACTGGACTGGGACGAGCTCTCACTCAAGCACAGAATTGTACGAGATTTTCTTAATGGTTTCCACAAACACACTCAGACTTTTCTGGAATTAAATGGGTCTTCAGGGGCTCAGTGCTCTGGCTAAGCCATGCATAGTCTATATACCTGAACACACAAACCAACCAACCCCTTCCGAGGTGAAAAGTCCAACAGGGCCTGTCACAGGGCTCAGTCTTCAGCCCCTTCTCGGCTAGTTTTCAATCTGTCCCTGCTCTTTTATAGAGCAGTGCTCCCAGGGCCTTTTCCCTGAAGGAAGCTATAGGTGGTTCCTGGGAGGAAGCTTAAGGCAGGAGAGCAGCAAGAGGGATTTTCTGGCTGACTTCCCCTAGCCAGAAAGCCAAAGAAGAGGGCTGCAGGCAGGGGAGCAGTGGAGGAGCTTACCCACTGTTGTCTCCTAACTGGAGCCAAAGGGCTGGAGAAGGCTGATGGTTAGTGAATGTGAAAGCTGCCCCCCTGATCAGTACGAACTTCCACCAGAGAAACTGAGGGGGCCTGCTGGGAAGAGCAGGGTCACACTCCAAGTGGAAGAGCTGGGATGGCTCTAGGACTGGAGTGAACTTGAGAAGATCCCAGATACAGTGGAAGATGTCAGAGTGTGGTATGTGCTACTATGTCAATGGACTAGAGAACATGGCAGTTTCAGGACTATACATACTGGGTGTGAGACATAGTCTAGGTCTGTGACTTGTGTTGTGTACTCTTTGGACTATGTTTGTGCAAGACACTGGCCCCAATGAGGGTATAACTGAGTCAAGAGAAAATGTCGGGGTCCTTGGTGCAATTGAGAGGGGAAACTGAGGCAGGTGTGCCTATTCTACTAGAACCTGCCACTGTAGGGCACTCCAGGCAGGCTGCCTGATTGCAGTAATGTTATGCATGTTTATGAGGAAAATAAGAGTTTTGAATTTGATAGACATGAATAGGAAACCAGTAAAGGTGACAAAGAATTAGGGTTTTATGTGCTTATTCCAAGAAGACGGAACATGGACTATCTGTAGGATTCTAGATCTCCTGATGTTTAAATAAGGAATTTAAGAAGATGATAATAAAAGGAACTGCAGTAGGCAAAGCAGAAAATATTCAAAAGTTCTGCAATAGGAAAGTCAAGAATATGGATGAATTCTGGCAATACTGAGGTAGGCTAACTTTTATATAAGAGATGGGAGAAGAAAAGGTCATTGTTAAATCTGGATTTCCTCTAAGACTTCTGGAACTGAGACTCAACTTAAGGAAAGTAATAACCGAGTGTCACATGGCACACAAAGAATGTTTTATCCAAGAGGAGGATTTCAGTCTTTGAAGAACTGAGTAGGAGGAAATTAAAGATAATCAGGATATATCCTTCATGTGGATAAAGTGTGTGTTTACATAAGGATCATGCATGGTAGTTCATCTATATAAATATGTGAATGCATTCTCAAGAAGTTATCCCTTCTCTGTCTCCTCCACAGCTGCTTCATGGGATCCATGCTGTTTATACACTCAAGTAGAAAAGCTTTCCTGACCCAAAATAACAGATTACAAATCAGTTGTGTGTTCTATCCAAGCAATTCAACTAAGTCTTGTGGTGATGCACAACTCACCCACGCGTTGCCTCCTGCTGGTTGTCCAGGGAATTAGCTCACGAGCTGTTGGAGCGCCCTCTGCTGGTCGCCATCCCACTTGCTGCTGCTCTCCATGTCCTTCCTGGACCCCAGTCCCCAGTTTATCCCAGAGTTCTGCCCCAGTAGTATCATCACAGTCTCTGGGTCTCCCCTCACTGGGGAACCCCCAATCCACTATCCCCACCTTGCCTCAGTCTAGGGCTACTGCCAGTTATCATCTAGCCCCTACTCCTTGGGGCAGACTGCAATGTAAAAGCCAGTCATCATAGGCAAGAAGATTTTGGACCTGCTGCCTTTCCCTTCAGCCCAGCACCTTTCAGGCCTTCCTATCAGGCTACAGCCTGCGAGGTCGCCAGGCCTGAGCAACCTAGCTCAGCCTGTCCCTTCCCCAGCACTGCTCCACCCTCAGCACCCTTTGCTCCCTTCAGGCAGCTAGGTCCAGCTCCCTCTAAGGCTGGAGTGAGACTGTTTAGCTCCTGCCTTTCAGCCCTTTTATCAGGGCCAGCTGCCTCCTAACTGGGCCTAGCCCCAACTGTGGCTGCCTTCCCAATCAGCCTTTGCTTCTAGGCTCTCCAGGGGCAGCCCTTTCCCAGGCTGGTTTTAACCCTTTTAGGGCTGAAGCGGGTAACCACCCCGCTACAAGTCTATATTAAACAGGATGTTTAAAATAATTATGAGTTGAATTTTTGGTATGTGTACACTTTCATTTCTTAATTTCATTCCACAATTCTGTGAATTTGGGACATTTCCAGCCTATGATAAAACATTCATGGACTGGCTATATCAGGCATGACCAAGACTGACCTGTGCAGGGGACAAGTATTTTCTTGTAATGTTAGCATAATTGAAATAAGAGGTAGGATGCAGCAGGGTTTTGTCACTGTGATGTCCTGTCCTTTTAAGTGTTCAGATGTCTTGTGCTCTCCTCTCCTACCTCCCCAGTGCGAAACCTCACTTTTATATTAGTTTCAGTTTTGCGATCGGAACAATAAAGTCAGCACAGCACACAGCTGTGAGTCCATCATGACCTGTTTATACAGCTCTATATACTATATTGTATGGCAGGGGTGGGCAAATGTTTTGGCCCGAGGGCCACATCGGGGTTGCAAAATTGTATGGAGGGCCGGGTGGGGAAGGCTGTGCCTCCACCCACTTCCTGCTGCCCTCCTCTGAATCCCCAACCCATCAACCCACCCTGCTCCTTGTCCCCTGACCGACCTGAGACTTGCCCTGCCCCTAAC
>ML677336.1:9560040-9616206 GCA_007922305.1 Dermatemys mawii | reverse complement strand
GACATGGGCCACTTGAAGCCCCTCTTTCTCTTTTCACAAAACCCCCAAACTTATTCCCTCCCTGGGAAGCTTGAGAGAAAAGCCTCACCTGATAAAAAGAAGGTAAACTTACTCACTACCTTACTTGATAAAAAGCTAATAGTTATAGTAAAAGAAATAGGTGTGGTTTATCCCATAGCTGAGTTGAACAGAGAAGAAAGACCCAGAGAGAAACTAAAACTTAAAATCCTTTGTTTTCTGAGAAATTTCTCATTGGTCAGTTGTCCACCTCTTAGGTTACCTTTAGCTTAACCCCTTACAGGTAAACAGTAATTTTAGGCTACTTTATACTTATAACATGCCCCACCTCCTAACCACCACCACCCTGCCTCCTGACAGACCCCCAGGACTACCCACCCACTCCGGATCCCCATCCCCTGACCACCCACCCAGAACCACCACCCCATCCAATTGCTCCCTGTCCCCGACTGTCCCCAGGACTCTCTGCCCCTTATCCAATTCCCCAGCCATCTTACCACGCTGCTGGCGGCCCTGCTCAATCCCCCAGCCCCTTACCATGCTGTTCAGAGCAGCGTGTCTGGAGGCTGCACGGCCTGCCGGAGCTCGCAGCCCCGCCCCCTTACATGCTGCTCTGAAAGGCAGGAGCTCAGGCCCCGCCGGAGCCAGCCATGCCATTGCAGCACTGCCCAGGAGCAGTGGGCCAGAGCGCTGGCAGCGTGGCGCGCTGAGGCTCCAGGAGAGCAGGGGAAGGTGGAGGAGCCTCCCCAGTTAGGAGCTCAAGGGCCAGGCAGGACTGTCCCATGGGCTGGATGTGGCCCGTAGTTTGCCCACCCCTGTTATATGATAACATAACATGCATATAAACTATTAGACATGATGTGTGCAAGCATGTTAATAAGGTGAAGTTGTCATGGTGTGTATGTGGTTGTGATGTAAAAAGTGGATAGATTTTTAAAACGAGGAGCTGGAAGCAGCAGTGGTGGTGACACTTAAAATTGTAAGTTGAAATGACTGGGGGAAAAAACAGTCAGTTCTGTGAGGAATATATTGCTTTCTGATTCACATCTACAAATAGCAATCCACCTCAAGATTTGTGTTTCCTTTGCAGGGAAACTATCAAATAACAGTATGAAGCCGGTGTACTTGCAATGACATTTGAAGCCCAAACACCTTGTGCATGTGGTAAAGCCAGTAGAATTTTTTCAAATAAATCCAAGTCTAGACTTGCCAGCTTAAAATGGAAAAAAGCTTCACTATTTCTACAAAAGCACTTGAAGCTTCATATGCTGTTTCCTTTCTTGTAACAAAATCAAGGAAGCCATATACAACTGTAGATCTGATTCTGTCTGCTGTAGCACTTGCAGAAAACATGCTTGACAAAAAACAGCTGATATTCTCAAGAAAGTCACCTTATGTAATGACACGGTGTTGTGGAACTGAAAAAATGGCTGAGGATGTTCTCTCTCCACTTGCAGAAAAGCCAAATGGCAAAAACATTTGTCCTTCAGCTTGAGGAGTCCTCAGACATTAGTGGATAAGCTCAGCCGATTTCATGGTATCAAACGTAAGCAACCACAGATGTCGACAAGCACATACTGTTTTGCAAAAGTATAATGGCAAACTCAACCAGAGGGGCCATTTTTTTAACTAATTGACCTTTTTTTCTGAACACCATTTGAGTTGGATTTTATGCAAATTCATCTGCACTGACAGGGCTGCTGCAATGACCGGGAGAATGTAGCTTGGATAAGAAACAAAATGTTTCCTTGCAGTGGGTGCACTATATCATACCCTAGGCACTTGCGTCAAAAAATGAGTTCTGAGCTCCATGAAGTTTTAGATGAGTTTGTCAAAATATTCGTCTTTATCCAGTCTAGGCCACTCAATGCTTGCCTGCTTCATATTCTTTGTGAAGAGATGGGGTCAGAACACTAACAACTGTTGCTTCACATATGGATGGGCTACATTAGACATGCGATAAATTGATCCCCGATACATAAAGCACTACCCACCAATCCGGTGGGTAGTGTAGCCATATCCATAAAGGTTCACTGGCTTTCAAAAGAGAGAGTATTTGACAGCCTGTTTGAATTATGCACAGAAGTTCATATGTTTCTTCCTGATCATTCATTTCCTCTTGCCTCTGTGTTTAACAACATTGTGTGGTTAAGCTCAATTGGCCTCCCTCACGGATATATTTAGCAAGCTGAATGATCTAAATTTGTCCACACAAGGCCATGGCACTAACATTCTAAATCGCCATGACAAAGTGAATACTTTTATCATGAAGACTGAATTCTGGGAGTCCACAAATGTGGAGACAAAGACTTTACCTGTTTTCCACCACTTCGTGCCTGTCCAGGAAAACTGAGCAGAGCAAAAGTAAAGAAATAACAGTAGATCATTTAGCCCACTTGCCATCTGAGTTCAAGTCTTATTTCTCCAACATTCAACGTAACTCAGCTCAAATGGGTCAGAAACTCATTCATTTTATCAGATGTTAGCTGCAGTAACCTCCCCATCAGTTAGCAAGAAAAGCTTCTTGAGCTGTCCTCACGCTGCTGTGTGCAAATGAAGAGGGGACAACCCTCAAAAGTTTGCAGACCACTGGCTTACAGGCAGATCAGTGGTAAGCAGGGAGGTAGGAGTAGGGCCCTACCAATTTTAAATTAGCCAATTTCATATTTTCAGGTGTTTACATCTGAAATTTCAAGGTGTTGTAACTATGAGGGTCCCAACACAAGAGTCAATCCGGAGGGGGGCGCTATTGCAGGGAGATGTACGGGGGAAGCCGGGGGTCGTGGGATTGCTACTTTTACTTCTGCCCTGCTGCTTGCAGGGGCACCACCTTCAGAGCTGGGCAGCCAGAAAGAAAGGCTCCTGACTGGGCGCCCCCGTTTAAAGTCAGAGCTACTGCCAGCAGCAGAAGTTTTACCACCTACTCTTCCCTAACCTCATCCTTAGAAATGGCAAAACCATTTTCATTGAAATGTTACAAAAAAAATTCACACTGAACTAGAGATTAGGAGGACACAGCCCTGGGGCAAGAGAAACAAGTCTGCAGGAGCAAAGGCAAGGAACATCCTCAATAGTTACCACCACTGCAGGGACTGTCAAACACGGATGTCACCAGACTGCTTTCTGAGTTTGAATCTGGCCATTCTCCCTCTTGTGCTGACTGGTCTGCCCCCTTGCTCATTCCATTCACCTCAGCCTCATTTCATCTGCCCTCAGTGTTCCCCCCCCTCCATTCTTCCTTCCCATTTTTACACTCCCCTTATGTTTTCCCTTCTGTTCCTTGCTTTGTCTGTCAGTTTCGCTAATCCACTCCCCTAACAAGAAGCCATTGCAGAGTCTTTTTTTTTTAAAATTATGCCAACAACATCATTTGCAAATCATCCCTTGGTTCACTCTGCTTCTCTCCTAGCACAATGCGGCCCTGTTCTCAGCTGGGTCTTAGGCACTTCCATAACACAAATAATAAATAAAAATAAAAACAGGGAGTTTGCCAAAATTTAAGCAATTGAGGTGAATGTTATAAACAACTGAAAATAGAAACTTATTACAAAGGCAGCGTTAATTATGGGCATTGCTACTATCTCTGTCTGTAAGGGAGAGCAGAAATCTGTGCAGATGCAAGCAGACTCTATGATATGACAAGAATAATTTAGCAACAGAATACGATATGTACCATTACTGAAATACTCCCTGAATTCATTCTCATGTTCACAAAGGAGAATAGAAGACAGACGCCAGAAGTGCCTGTGGTTCAATAGGAAAGGGTCAGTGAATCTATATGAAAAACAAATAATTCAGTGATTCAGATGTATTACTGCTAAGATCCTTGGTCCAACATCCACCCCAGGTGGCTGGACCAGACTGTCTCCAGCTGAATTAGGCTCTACAACCCCCAATGTGCACCAAGGGCCTGAAGATACAAGGATCTCCAAGATGGTGGAACTCTAGCCCTGAACTCATCCCCCTACCACAGGGCATCTAAGGCCCAGCCCTTCATTGTGTTGTATATCACCCTCACCACAAGCCCCGTCAACACCCTTGTACACAAGAATAGCTCCTTTCCCATTGTCTGTGGACTTCTGAATCCCTAGAAACAAAGGCTAGATTTTGGCCCTGAAACATAGCTCTCTATAAAAGCATATGCGGTCAAGTTAATGTAAAGGAAATAAAGGTATTATTATGAAGTTAGGGACAGAACAATCAATCAACCAGTAAATATTCTCACTGGCCCAATGCTAAAAAACCACTGAACAAAACAAATGCAACACTTTGGTCATTAGTCAGCAGAACTCTAAACCTTTGGCCCAAGGCTTACCAGTAATAAGACAAAATATGTGGAATGCTTGTGACAGTGCATCTTCTCACGGTAGATACTTCCCCCATTCTTTGCAGTTTTCCCTTGCATGCTTTATTCTAGATCAGGATTAGGCAAAGGTGGCACGCAAGCTGATTTTCAGTGGCACTCACACTGCCCAGGTCCTGGCCACCGGTCTGGGGAGCTCTGCATTTTAATTTAATTTTAAATGTAGCTTCTTAAACATTTTAAAACATTATTTACTTTACATACAACAACAGTTTAGTTCTATATTATAGACTTATATATAGAAAGAGACCTTCTAAAAACATTAAAATGTATTCCTGGCATGCAAAATCTTAAATTGGAGTGAATAAATGAAGATTCGACACATCACTTCTGAAAGATTGCTGACCCCTGTTAGATGCAGTCTCAGTAGTGCTACACAGAACAGCACTTTTACTTCAGTGATCCATGAAGGAATGCATCAGTGGACCCAGCCCAAAATCAAAGAGGCAGATTCTTAGCTGATATAAACTGTCATAATTCTAATGGCAACTCCCTCCTTCCACTGGTACTCTGACAATTTATACCAGTTGATAATCTGCACCATAATTTGTTTTGGTGTTTTTGTTCTGACTAGCCTATGGTATATGCAAACTCAACAGCATACCAATTTCCTGCCCATTACCACCCACAGGCCTTTAAAACATTACTGCTTTCCAAGTATCTCAAGCCAATTGAATATCTGTTTTTGATTATTATATCCTAGTTATATAAGCTTGCATTTTTGTAGCAGAATCTGTGTTATTTCCTAATTATGTTTCGAACTTATCTTGTTTTATATCTGTCTATATATCTAATTCAACCCTTCTCTCCCATTTAATCTGCAGATTTAATAAACATGCTATTTTTCTGCTTCCAAACTATTAAAGTTGTTATATTTACAGTTCTTTGAAATTTCATGGCAGAAGCACACACACTACACTAGAAACATTACATCTGGTCTTGGCAGACAATGATTCAAAAAGAAATTTGAAATTTCACAGATATGTACTTTTGTAAATATGGGCATCACACCATGTTCTGCAAGAGGTGAGTAAATAAAAGCTGTTTGCAGATAGAGCTGAATTCAACTCAGACAGTGAACATATCATTGTAACAAATTATAGTTCCTAAACTGTTGTAATTTCCATAACTACTCTATTTTCAAACAAGGGAGCCACTGAATTGCTCATACACTTTATATTTTAAGTCATGGAAATCCATATTTGAAACTGTGGTCCTTTCAAAAATTTAACATGAGGCTAACTTATCAGTTCTTGAATCTAATAAACAGTCTTTGGGCTGGGTATTTTCCCTCCCGCAAGTCTCAAACATTATATCCCAGCTGCCAGGTCTTTTTAACCAGCTTCCTTCCCTTACCCCACCATACCCTTCCATGCCAACAGTACACCAGCAGGCCATTCCCTTCTGGCTGCCCAGTTTACCTCTAATTCTCCATTTTTCTCTCTTGAAGAGCAACCTCTTCTTAGACCCTGTGTTCCCAGCTGCCCACTACTCCCATAACCTTCTTCTCTTCCCCATCTTGCTCACCTATAAGACCCTCCCAGAAACACAACCAACTATGCCACCCACCTTTATTATCAGCACAGGTAGGTCAACATGAAAAGATTTTCAGAATTTAGCACACACACATGCCATTTTTGAAACAGAAGTCTACACATTTCTACCCATTTTTAATAGAGGCAAATTTCTTCTTCAAAACAATCCTGTATAATCTTTGTGTGAAGTTCACAGTTCACACAATATTTTAGAATAATTCTTTAAACATTTGGACATCAAAATAATACATTAGTGCTTACACAACTTTTTATATACACACTTTGCTCAACAAATAGGAAGCAAGTGTTTTGTTGCTAAGAGTAGATTTCAGACAAAAACATGTTTAGAAGTCCAGTTAATTGTGACTTTATTTAAACAAAGACAAAAGACAGTTTAATGTTTTCATGCTACATACACATTTGGATCTTAAATAATCATGACAAACAGCTGAAGTAGTTAAGGAATGCTGCACTAAATCATAGACCTTAATGGATATACAAAAGGACTCAACATTGAAGGTTA
The DNA here is from genome assembly GCA_007922305.1 of Dermatemys mawii. NCBI lineage: Eukaryota > Metazoa > Chordata > Testudines > Dermatemydidae > Dermatemys > Dermatemys mawii. Next base: position 9,609,767 of record ML677336.1, on the reverse strand, counting down.
TATAAAGTAAAGAATATCTTAAATACTTTTCCAAAATACTGCAGCAGCCAAGATAATTATATGCCTTACAAGGACATAGGAATGTAATTTAGAAATCACACAGGAACTACCCATTTTCTTTAAAATCATTGCGCAAGACAAAAGCAACATTCAATTTCACATACTGATTTTACACAGAATTTCTACACAGTACCTTTACTTTTTATCCAAATAGCAAAAGTTAGAAATTTCTTTGTTTGGTAAACCTCAATTACATTTTGCCTTGATTTTACCTGTAGTAGCCATTTTATTTAAAAGAGGGTAGGTTTGGCACTTTTATACTGATGTCACCAATATTAATATTTCTTGGGATCTCTGGAAGATTCATATTCTTTACAGCTGACACAGCCCGGGCTGGGGCTCCTGCTAAACCAGCCTGTATACAGAAGTAAAGAAAAAAATACAACACAGGTGAAGCCTATTACAAGTGGTATAGACAGACAACACTAACATTTAAATTGTTCCCACTGTTACAAGATTAGAAAGACCAGATGGTAGTTTGGGTTGGAATGAAATGGGTCATTTGGAAATATTAAACCAGAAAGAGAAAACAGTTCACACGAAGACTAAAATATTATGCAAACACACTGTGTCAATTTGATGAAAAGTATATGGGAGAAGGGAAGGACCAGAGGAAACCAAGCTAAGTAATATGTAGGTTGTAAAACCACCACACTGAGATATAGCTGAAGCTAACATTCTGTCTCTAACTTGTACTGATCCTAAAGCCACTAAAAATGTTACAGAATCTCAAATCATTTGATACACCTACAATTCCTAAGAATACCGGGACATCAACAGTCATAGCTTAATTTTATTGGCTTGAGTCAAGTCAAACATTAAACAATTTTATTTTGTGTTAATTTCCTCTGCTCTGGTCTTTAATCAGATAAAGCCACTCATTAATATATCTGTAAAATAAAAGAACATTTTACAACTGATTTTATTCTAGTGCTGCCATTTAGACATAGCTGTTGCCATGCCTACATACCAAGGGCTAGATCCCCAGCTAACATAACTCTGAAAACCTCTATGCAGCTACACCAATTTATAGTGAACTAATTATCTGATCCCAAGTCTGTTCAAGGGGCAAAAAACCCACACAACTCTATTTTAAATGTGTTTGCATAGTAGCTGGTTTCCTAATGATTTATTCTAGTATTTTTTTTTAAAAAAAGCTATGACTTGAAAAAAATATAATTTAGGATCAAAGGCCCATATTGTTAGAACTGCACCTCTACCAACAAAAATGTGTACATTGCAGTACTACAACTGCACACCACAGTAATTACGTGCATGCAATTCTGAAAAACTGAGCTTAACATTCTCAATAAAATGCAAAATAAAGCATGAATCATTTGAATTTCTGCTGCCGACTTACTAAAGATGCTGATTTTTTCCCATTTAATATTTAAGGGGGGAAAATGCTCATGAGTTAAATCTTTATATGCCAAGCATTATTACCCTGTAAATCTTTTGTATGGTCAAATGACAAATTGTATCCCCTGAAAACAAGGATTTGCAGTAGAAATACAGAGTAATTTCCAACTCAGAGCCTTATGGGAAACAGAGAACCTCTCTCCATTATTAGTTTCTAAATACAGATGTTCCTAACTGAAAAGCATAAAGAATTATTTAAATATAGAAACAGAATCAAATCACTGTTGTACTTAGTAGGGTACAGAAAACCTAAAACTTCAACACCATAACTTTTCCCCTTAATAAAACAACTCATTGTACATGTATGGTCATATGTAGAAGGTGAAAACAAGACTGACTGTCTTGCTGAAACATATGTAGAATTATCTGTGTCAGTATTTCAAGTTTACAACACATGGAAGAGACCCAAAAGCAGCTAGAGAGTTAGACAGGCTGCTGTCTGCTCTCACTGATTTTTTTTTTAAGTCTGCAAAATGGTTTTAAAATGCAAAAGGCATTTGGAAAGATATTTAAATTTAATATTCTCTAGATTAAGAACAATAAAAACTGGTTTACTGAGGCTTAACATAGTGCTTAATACATTAGCTATTTTTTAAAATTAAAGTTTACATTGTTCATTTTGAGAATTGCCTATCTTAGACAGCAATATTCCTGTACGATATTTATACTTGGAGGACTTAAGTAATGCAACTAATATAAACAAACGGCGAGAAAAAAATGTAAAAAGCTATTCCAATAAACAAAAGATTAAGCCTTCAGAGATGGAAGATATCTAAGGTTTTATTATAAACTGGGTAAGGACCTGGAATTCTGAGTGAGCAACATGGCAAAAAAGAATGGTGGTCTTCTGGAGACATCTGACTCATACTTGCTCATAACAGTATTTTCTGTAATTAATTACTGCTCAAAGTACAGTCTCTTCATGTAATGTATGTTTTTAATAGAAAGTTTGTAGTATTTACAGTAATTGGGCTAAGGTACATGTGGTATCAGCTTGCAGTGGTGAACAAAAACCCCACAGATATGCAACAATTAATTAAATATTGCTAAGCAATATCCAGATTTAAATACAGACTACAAAGTGGAACAGTATTTTTTCGCTCTACTGCTCCTTTACAAGGACTGAAGTTGATCTAAGATTTCCCCCAATCCTATACAATTTTGTTTTTATACAAGAGACAGAAAAACGTAAGACAAAATCCTCACTACTTCTCTGGACTTTTTATGCCTCGTGGAAGTGATAGTGCAGTGGAAACGGGCTCTTAAAGTTTTGGATTCAGCCTCAGGAGGATCAGGGCTGAGGAAGACAGCTGTGAGTCTGTCTTCTGAGGACCCCTCACAAACACTGGCATAAGAGACATGCCAGAGTTGAGAAGGGAATATCAGGGGTGGCACTACAACACTACACATTCCAGGGAGTGCTGCAGCACACAGGCAGCCAGTCCATGCTGCCCTAACTTAAAGGTGCCCCACTCCCAGTGGTGCTGTCTAAATAGTGCTGGGGAGCATGAAGTACCCCAGAATTGAGAAAGCTTCAAGCCACTTCATAGTACAGAAACTCACCTAAAAAGAATACCAGAAGTACTGGATCCTGACTTCTCTGTTGTAGCTGGAAAACTGTTACCATCAGCTCAGCTCTGTGTGAGAAGTCAGGACCTGGTATTACTAATATAAAAACTCACAAGTAGAAATTTTAAAAAAACCTTGACGCTCACTTTATACATCATAAAAGAGCACTGCCAAGTACAGCACTACTTTTTTTGTGGTTCACCTTCAAAAAAAAAAAACAAAAAAAACCATAATGCAATAATATAATGCAACAAGAAATTGATTGTAAAACCTCATTTTGGATTTGAGAGTCTTGAAACATCTGTATAAATACAAAAATAAACTGTTCAGAAAGTTTTCAAGATACCAAAGAAAATGTGAATTTCCTCCTCCAACTTGATTTCTCTCTCTTTTAAATACAATATTCAGTCACAGGAGAAAAATCCTTTGAGCAATTCCAAAAATAGGACAGTGTAAACTGTTTTCCAAACAGAAGATGTAAATACTGTTAAAGCAGCAACAAAAGTAATGAATTATACAATTCAAAACTTAAGCAATGGGAAACCAGCAAAATACTATAAATAATGCACATGGTCTACATAGACTGACATGGGTGACAATTTAAAACACAGATGTCTCTCTAGGTGACTAGGATGGAGATCCCGTACCCTAATTTAATGCAGATTAGGGTTCGGGCAAAAATTTACCCTAATTTAATGAAGGATAATTTTTCTTTTTTGAATGGACAAATAAAAACTTGAACATAACTGGTCATTATTTTTACCTACCTGTAGCTATCCTCTTTACACAGATTTATAGTCCCTGACTCCCACCCCAAGAAAATGAAGATATAATTGAGAATTATTTAAAATACCATGACTGACACACAAAAAAATAAAATAATGAAAATAAAAAAAAATTCACACACACTTAACTAAATGTCATTAACCCAATATTGTCACAAAGATCAAAGAATATCCTTGATAGAAGGACTATGGCATTTCAGAATGCCCCTTTTCTGCCTGCAAGTGAGAAAATTTCCAGGGTGAAAGATAAAGATTCATCTTCATACACTGGAGTGTAGATATTCTCAAGCCACCACACTCTTTTCTCCTAAAGTCTTCCTCTTTATTTAATGGTTTTGTGATTTGACATATGTAGCATTTATATACTGTAATGCTCTTTTAGCACAACCATTCCTACCATTTTACAAGCACAAGACAGTCATACAGTACTTCTAAGACACACTATCTAACAAAAAGTAATCCACAGTAAAAGCAGTTTGTGTTTGTATTAAGTTAGTATATACTGAATGCATCAGACGACTTATCAATGTTTAGTATGTCAAGTAGCAAATTGGTGATCAATTCTGCTATTTTTTGTTAATTCCTGCTGCCAAGAGTAAAATTTAATTTATAAAAGAAAACAGGAATCACAAGAAATACTTCAAATTCAATTTATTCATAAAAGGTTTGCTGCAGGTACCTGATGAGAAAGTAGTTATTGTAATATTGCAAAGTATAGCTTTCAACTACTTTTATTATTCCATTCTTTAGCAGAAAAGTTAGGGTGGCAAAGGAAAAATAACAACACTTTAAAAAACTAAGTGGCAAGCCTTGATCATGCAGTGAATTATGAAGGTTCACAGCAAGCAATTATCTAAGCAAGTGAAAATGAAATTTCTCAAGCATGTTCATGAAGTTTTAAAAGTACGGCATGAACTTGCGTATAGCTGTTATTACAATGAACCAAACACTGTATTTTCTCCCTAGCTGCTTTGTATTCTCCATTTCACTGTTAAAAAATGTTGTACACTAACCCTGGAACATCTGACATGTTAATACTTTATTCACAGCCAATGCAAGAATGTTTGTAAACCTTGATAGTATACTTAAAGGTTTGTGGCTTCAACCTGAATCATCCATATCACACAAGAAACTTTAAATAATATGGCTGTTTTGCTTGAGATCAAAGCTAGCACATTCCATTCAGTAGCACAAATAGAAAAGGTTCTTCTATTTATCAAATGAGAAATTTCAATTCACTTAAATACTAAACATGTTAGGTACAATTTGAGGTCATTATTTTGTTAATATGGTAGTTATATGTCACAATATTCTCTTTCCTGATAATCCTGGTATAATGTGTTACCTGAAGATACCTAGAAGTGTTGGTTTTATTCACATTTTTTTAAAGTATCTCAAGTATACAGGAATAGATTACTGGTGCTTTTGCAAGTTTGGATAATATTCATGTATGCTTCTTACTAGACAAATGGATAAATATTTAGGCTGCCCTCCCAATAGCTCCACAAGAAGCTAGCTGTTAGCAAAAAGGAGGTACAAAAATATGAAGCTTCCTTGAAAATGAATTAATGAAGGCTGAAACTCTGTTAGAGCACCTGGTCTTTTCCATATGTATTGGAATGTACTTGGATATCACTGCTGCTGGTGTTTTATACCAACTCCTCTTCCCAGAAGAAGTATGATTTCAAAGCAGCAGGGTTATGAATGGGATGAAAGGATGCAATACAGAATATAAAGGAATGATCATGTTCTCTGCTCATGAGGTTAGATAAATGAACAGAATTAGAGAAAAAACAAAATGAAGTCTGCAGGTATATCAAAATGAGGCCAAACAGATAGAAGACTTAGACATACTCTTAGAAATTTCAAGCACTTGAATCACAAAGATAGTAATGGATGGGAATGATTTTTTGGTTGATTGTTTTTCTTTAAATTGCCAGACCCAAAAATAAAAATCAGAATGTGCGAAAACAACAAAAACCAAAAAACATAGCAATATGCCAAAAACTATTGAAAAATTAGCTCCTCTTTCTCACATAGTGAAATACGGCTTATTTTCAGTGACTTGAGGAGTCAGAAATGAGGGTGGTAATTTGTTTGGATTGCTTCCTTCATAATACAAGAAGTTTCAAATTCAAGTAAAATATGTTCTTCCATACAAAATATTTTTACACTAAGCCTTTAAAATGCAGAATAGTAAAACCTGACTTCAGATAAGCTATAATTATTAAATCTGCTTTTTAAAATGATTTTTTAAGAATATTTCATTTCAAAAGGTAGTCTACAACTAATGCACATTGACATTCACATTACTGTGTTGTACTTAATGTTTCAAATAACCAGGGTCAAAGGGACAGTTGGCACATTCTGAACTTAAAACTTTCACTTCCTCATCCTTTTCCAAATACTTTTGCTCATATCTGTCTTGGATCATTGGCTGTTGCTCCATAAGACTCCCTGTGAAAATACCAGAGTGTCTCTTGAAGAAGGAGCCAATGATCCACAGCTGTTCTGGACATCAGCACTTGCAAAAGCAGAAGAATATACATTTGAAGTTCATTATGTAGTAACAGTCCTTTGACCATGTTTATTAGTGACATTCAGCACAATAACTTCAACCTTAAAAAGCCAATTAAAACACCTGTAGGTCATCTTTACATTTCACCTCTATAATTTTGAAGTCTATGAATTATTCAGTATTTATTGAGGATCAAACTTTTAAAACAAAAATACTTTGTTTATCTGCAACTTGTTCTAAAATTTCACTCCTATACAAGAACATAAAGGTTCTGATTTTTAATTTGAAATACTGAGTTTGGGAGCGGTACCATTAGAGCTAACACTAACTATGTTAAGGCGCTCATGGGCAGAATGTTCCTGACCATACACTTAGAGTTTAAGTTTTTCAGCCACATGACACTGCACTAGTAATGTCAGTTCTTTGTGTGCCCAACTGTTATTCAGATTCATACTTTTTTAATTCCAGAAAGATCCATAATTTTTGTTATTTAAATGCTGACAGAAAAAAACCCAAAGTTAAATTCTACAATAGAGGAAGAAAAAAAAAATCAAAATAAGGAACATATGAAATAAATGACAAGCTAGTAAAATACACTACAGCCAATAAAAGATGAGGGAACTACAAGAAGAAACTAGCACAAAAGGTAGGCTACAAGGACTGGCAAGGGTATATTAACACATAATTTTTGAGTCTGGCCTAAATAATTTATTGCCTTTGACATCATTTTGCTTTCCCTTTTTATTAAAAATACATTTTTTCTCAAAGTCAGCAATACCTGTGTCTACCTGTCCTGTCTGGGAGACTGAAAGATAAAGGTCTGTAAGAGAGAAGAATGGAAAGAGCTAGAAAAGATCAGGAGGTTTTGAAAAATGAGGTCCGACTTAAAAGAAAGACTAAATTCACACCCAGCTGTACACACCAAATAGAACACAAGTAGCCCAGTTTTAGCAGTGGACCTAATAGCATCCCAATGATCTTCTCCCAAGCTTCCCTCCCTTAATCCCAAATCACAGTAACATTTTTGGTTCAGAGGGGAATGGGAATCCACTGAGGGACCAACGATGCTGCTCCTTAGTCACAGGTGTCAGTGATGAAGTGCACAGGACACACTTTCCCCACACTCCAGAAATGGGGATATTGCCTCAGTACCATACTCATATTCTCATAGTCCAGATGACAAAAGAGTAGAGCCAGAAATCAAACTTGAAACTCCATCACTACAATGCAAAACACTACTCTTCTGCCAAGGGCCCTGGCTAAGCAGTCTTTGGTTTGATAAAGGAGTTTGTTACTCACATTTGTGAATGTAATAAACACGTTTAATTCTTCATGTTAAATTTCAACTGAAATCCAATTTAAAAAAATTGGAGCTGCTTAACTGTTCAAATGTTTATGACATACAACAGTAAGGCAGACAAAGTCCACATATAATCCTTTTGCATTTTGTTCTATTGAAACTGAACCCAAAACATACAACACCTATCCACCCATTTTATATTAAATTTAAAGTGAAATGTAGGTAATTTCTGAAGATATAGGTGAAATATATTTAGTGAAATTTGCCATTTTAGCTGCAAAAGGAAAAGGACGTATCCTTCATACAACTACTTTCTGGACCCAACCATTTCTAATAGATGGGAACCATACGAAAATCAAGAGCTGTAAAGTGTTCGGAAGCCTTGATAATCTTCTTAGTATGAAGTACAGACCCTATTGAAAACAGCCCCAGGAGAGCTCTTGTTTGTTTATTTCTAAAATTGTTTCAATCAAAGGTTATCAAAATGACAAGATTCACTGGTTTCTAAGAGTCTTCTGCTACAAAAACACTTTAATATATACCATGTAGATACGCGTTTCAATTTAAGGTTTGTATCTTGTCAGTTCACCTTTGGGAAAATGAGCTGAGACACAGTAACTTTAGTCAAAAAGGACAAAGGAGAAGAAATAGTGATCTGGGAATAAATGAAAATTAGGTATACATGTAACAAATGATTAATGAATTAACTGAGTAAACATTCACTATGGACTCGAGAGAATCAAAATATTACATTAACTGCCAGAGCTGAAAAAGAAACAGTAACTGTATTAAAATCCGCATTAATGAAGAGCAGATTGTGAAGCTACCACTCCATCCCAGTCACCAAGTGTTTCAATTTATTACTACTATAATTTTACCTTCTATAATTCATTGCTCTATACAACAGGCAAAATTGCTATGTGGCTGATATATGGAGTCAATCTTCCTATGGGCCAAATTAATTACTTGTTTGTATTTTTCTATCAATTAGTTTTGTATTTCAGGCATCATATTAAAAAAAGGTAGGTAACTTGCAGATGAGGTAGTGGGAAACTATCATTGATAGGTTTAAGATTAGCAGCCATGTTGACCCATTTCACTCAACTGACAGATTTGAGATGAGTAATCAAAGGACTGTTCTCTAGCTGATTTAACAACAGAATTAACAAGTTAGTAAATAAATACCTTAACTACTGTTTTTAGGCAGAGTTTAAAGAAGTTCTTCAAACAGCATGACTTAGTAATCTTAAGAAATTATGCCTCTTAAACCTTAGGTTACTGTCTTGCTGTTCCCATCATAGAAAAATATGTAAAGAAGTTACTCAAATAGATCTTAACTTATTTTATAAGAGGGAAAAAAACAAACATTTACTTCTAACATGAATACTTTATGAAAAAGTTAAATGGCATTTTTGGTATCTTATTAAATGCTATAATTTATTATAATAATATCATGGTCAACTTGTGTGTTTCTCATAGTCAGTGCTGTGCTGCTTCTTGAAGTGACTAAGAAATGGTGCAAAATGGAAAATCACAGGCACAGACAGACTGAAATGGTTGCTATACCAGATTATGAATTAATTGCTGGACATAACAGTTTCAGAGTTCATTTCTCACTTAATTTGGTAAACGTAATAAAAATATTTGTTAAAATGGAAACTATTAAATTTGCAGTGTTTTCCCAATTTGAATGATAGCAATGAGCTTCCAGAAAATGATAAATTGGTCAGACGCAGGATTATCGCCTCTCACAAACAAGGATCAGCTAAGGAAGTTTAGCTAACATTGCTGGTTTACACTGCAAGTGACACAATAGAAAAAGATCATACCATTTTAAGCCACAGTTATATTACTTCTAGCATTCTCCCCACTGCAAATTAAATTCAGCAGTACTAAACTAAGCCAATATCAGGTTCTGCAGAATGCAACACATGGCACTGAATATATTTAAACTACAGTTATAAACTGCCAGGGAATTGGTGATCCATAAGTATAAATTTGAGCACATCTGCCTACTCAAATTTACCTGGCCATTGTACATACAGAATGCAGTCTTCCTATTTAAAGGCACACTGAAGACCAAATCTTAGGGGTTGTCTGCATAAACAGTGAGACTGTGGCAAACTGAATCATAGAATCTACCCAGAACTTGCCTACTGCAGTCTCACTATCCATGTGCAGCCTGATGACATGCCTGAACAGTTCATTACTGCGCTTTAATCTGTATTCCTTTCTGAAATGGGATGAGCTCAAAGTGCTCTAACAAACTGTGCATCAGCAAAATAGTGAGACTGCAGCGGGCTTGTGTGGGGTAGCTTCAGATCCCAGGTTCTGCTGTCTAATGGTTCATGTAGACGAACTCTTATCACTGCAAACAATGGCAGAACTCCCATCTGTTAAGTGGGACCAGGATTAGGCTTTAAATGCATAATTACCCTCCCACTTCCACCCCAGTTTATCATTTTGTGTTGCAGTATTACTATGACATCGAATACACTACCACTTATTTAACACTTTACAAGCTTGTTAGGAGCTTGTTAGGATATTTTTTCCCTTATGTTCGACAGCCAGTATTGGGTTTTATCACGAGAAAGAAAGAAAAACACCCAAAAAGCCAGAGGTCTTGAGTGAAAGAAATGTAAAGGACTATCAGTGCACACTGATCCCAATGGCAGATGTGGCTTTGTTTTATAAAAGTAAAAGAATAATTAGCAACTGTTCTATGCAATTATCACAGAAGATGAAATGTACCACATACTAAATATGCATTGTCAATTTTTAGCACTATAAGCAAGCAGCTTTAAATAGGATGGCACTGAAGGACAAACAGCAAAGATATCATGCAGATATCATGATGATGCTTTAAGTTAAAGCTCATTATAGAGTGTCTCAGCCTTACCTCAGACTTCTCCAGTTTATTTTGGGCATCAATTTGGGTGACAATTTCATTCATGTTGGTCTCCAAAACCATTCCACCCATGACCATTTCAGCCAAAATATTATGGACCTAAGAAAGATCACAAAACAAGATGTATTTTAAATCAGTAAAATATTGTTGAGTGTAAAGGTGCCAACTACACCACTTACAGAAAATTTATAATTTCTGGGTAATATCTATATAGCGTTTTAAAAATTGTAGGGTCCAGAAAAAGTTGACATGAGTCCAAAGTCCACACAGCAAAATTATCAGCACTGCTTGTTTGACGGCTAACACCAGACCAGTAGTCTCCATTCCATTTTTAGTCTTTTCTGCAGAGACTGCCAACAAGGGTACCAATTAATATCAGGTGGGATTAAAAATATTGCTCAGAAACATACATACGAGCAATGAGCACCTTGAACAGGCAGGTTTTTTTGTGTATGAAATAAAAAACAAGTAAGTTTAAGCCAAAATAACCAGACAACTTTCATTCCATTACAAACCAGGCAGGATTAAGAGAAGTAGACTTCAGCTAGACAAGGAGGTTGAGTTTATTCGGGTTCCCTTGTTTGGGTATCTTGGGAAGCATGCAGAAGATCTGAAGAATGGGTTTGTGGGGGATGAGTTTGTAGACTCTCTCTTGGTTTTATCTTGGGGAGGTTTTGAGGATATCCGAAAGTTCCTGGGTAAATTATGGTGTGAGGTCTTCTTTGAGTTTTTTATCATAGGTTGTGTTGGAAAGTAGTCAGTTGGCCTTGTTAATGTAGTCATCACGGTTGAGGACTACAATGGCACCCCCTTTGGCTGCTAGTTTAATCATTATCTGACACTGTATTGCTGTCCTCTCAGCAGTGGCGAGATTATGGTGGACCTGATGTTTGTTAAGGATTTCACGGTCAATTTTTTTCCTGAAGCATCTTTTCCCTCTAATGTCCTAGGACTGAAACAGCTACAGCTACAACTACGCTTGCAGATTTTAGATGTTCGGTCTAATCCTAGAACATATCTGGCTAAGATTGTTCTTGCCCTCCTAGCCCCCCAAAATAGTTTATTACTAGATTCAAGGTTACTCTTTTCTTCTTGAGAGATTGCCAAACCATTACTTTTGCCATAATGGTTGGTTTGGGTGATAATTAAATGGAAAACTGATCAAGCTTCTTTAGAAATGAAAACTTATGGAACTAAATCTATCAAAATGAAGTTCAGTGTTGTTATAAGTGTAAAGTAGCCTAAAATTAGTGTTTACCTGTAAGGAGTTAAGCTAAAGGTAACCTAAAAGGTAAACAACTAATTTTAGGCTACTTTACACTTATGACAAGTGTCATTGCTATATTCTGTTCACCTTTAAATCCGTCTTATAGCATTTGTTTCCTGAAGTCATTATTTGAAACATGTACTTAGGAGAATATTGTCCATTGCAGATTCTTTTACAACTTCAAGATCAAAAGTTACATTTTTCAACATGACATCCTCCAAAACAACTCATATAGAAGATTAAAGTTTTGTGGTTTACAATTGCTACAATGCTATATTTACTAATAATTTAAAAAAATAAATAAATTATATATGTTGACAGTTAACATTGCTAATTCTCTAGAAAGTGAATTTTCAGATTGTGCCAGGTATTATACATCAAATATTTTGTGCCTCTCCAGTAAGCATATTCAAAATTAGACAAAATTCTTTTTAAGGTACTGTCTGAAACACAGTTTAAGTGTGTAACACACACCATCTAAGTAGTGTGGCCTACTCTCTTCACCAACTTATGGCAAAGCTATTCTAACTACTTCTAAGTTCCTGTGAAAATTTGATTACATTCTCAAAAGTGGGTAAGTAATATAACAGATATAGGTTCAATGAACTTGAACTATAAAAACTGTAACTATGTGGGATGTTTAAAAAATGAGGGAAGACCTAGTGGGGGGAAAAAGCTGACCTATTCATTGCTTTTCTTTGATCCAATTCAGAAAACTGACATGATGAGAACATTCCAGAATATGTATTTAAAACATTTACCATACATGAAGCTGCAAAGATGTAGGCGGCAGTTTCAAAAAGAATAAAATTTCCAACAAAATCTTGATATAGTTGAAAAATAAAAGCAATTTTGAAGATGAAACTGTTGATGAAAAACATTTAAATCTCTGAACCCTAAATTGTAAAATCTGCCCACTGTTACTACATCAACAATTCTTTGAGTTATCCACATTGATTCAGATGTATTCTATGCTTATGTCCTGGTTTTGGGAAAAATACTTCCCATACATTAATTAATCTTGGCCATATATTTAGTAATGTGCAGTATTTGAACCCCCTAATAATTGTGAAGACAACCAACATTTGATAACATTTGAAGAGAGTTAAAGAGTGTGATGTGCAAGCAATCTGGCACATCAAAGAATGCTTCTTTCATCATTTTGGCTATTTGTAACATTTCCCAGTTAAGGCGACAGACCAAAGAAGCAAATAGAGACAAAGTATAATGGGATAGCAAAGTGAGGAGCTTATGTACTAATCTAAAAAGAACCACCACAATTCTGTTTTTGTGCTACAACTTTGGAGGGATATTCTAAAGAACAGTATTGAAAAAGTTGCTACTTAGACAGTTTGTTAGTCTATTTCAACTGAAATGTGATAAACACATTCAGAGAAGAATGAACAGCTCCCCTCCCTCACACCTGCTTCTGTTGCAGAGTTTTAAGAGTCAGACTATCAAACATAAAGGGGAATGATTAAAAAAATCCTTACTAAGGTGGATTATTTCCCCTGGAAAGGATGTGCACACTGAACATTTGCCTTATAACACAGCCAGTAGAACCGGCCTGGAAAGAGTAAACTAACGATGGAGCAAAAGAGTTGTCATTTCTCCAATACTGGCTGGTATCTAGATTAATTCAACACCTTCCAAATTCAGTATTAATAAGGAGGGAAAAGTGTTATTTTGGTTTTAATATATTATCAAGATCATCCAAATTAAAGCAGAAGGAAGAAAAAGAACAGTCCTCCCTCTCCAAGTGGTTTTTATTCATTTAGACAAGGAAATAGTTTATTGCTGTATATAAATGCACAATTTCAGTAAGAGAAGCACATGACTAAAAAGGCTTATACCAAAGTGAGGAGAGAAAACTGATCCATTGCCTAACACTACAAAATATTTACCACAGAATTAGATGTTTTAGCATTTTGTTGAAAATTTGCAAAAACTGATTTCTCTCTCACACACAGGACTCCTCTTTCCTTCTCTCTCTCCCCCAATATAACAAGTCACTTTATTAAATAGGATCAATTGGGAATGAAAATTAATCTTTTTCAACCAACTGAATTTCATTTGAATCAAGACACCATTGGCTATTGCTCAAAAAGTGAAATTTCTCAGTCACAAAAGTAGCTCTGAACAGCGTTTTTGCATCAAAAAGGAAGTGGTAGTCATTTTCATAAAGGCAAATAACATTATAGGGAAATTGTAGAATATGCATTACTAACAAAAGCCTCACTCAAAAAAATGATACAGTTCCTAGACCTATGGCTAAGACAACTGAGGCGCTACAGTATGAGTCAATAAGAGCAATGTTGGATTTAGTTAGCCTTGGGGAAGGAGACAGTCCATGATGAATGCGTTTTTAATCTCAACAGTAGGCAGACCCCCCTGGAGTATGTAAACTTCAATCATGCCTCATTAAACCAAGAAACTAAGAATTTTTTGCAAAGGTGTGATCATAAAATACCTTGCAGACAAGCTTACAGTCCTTTCTCACATCAGATATGTAAATTGGGGGAGGAAAGAGCTGTCCAAACAAAGATGTAAAAGGTCCTTAATTTTAAAAATGTTCACAATAACCATCTTCAAATTATACCTGAATAAGCATAACCATAGTTTATGCATAAACCAAAACCAAAATTTTAAATTGTTAAACAAACATTTAATAAGCAAAAGTAGTTTATATATCAGATTTTTATGAAATTCCATGAGACTTGATCACTACTTTTCTGGTTTCTATATGTACAGTATACACACACTATGGTGGGTGTAAATGGTAATCTGGCTCCTTTCCATGTGTAAGGAGTAAAATTTTCATATCAATCTTGTACAATGAAGAAATTAATTATGGAATATTTCTTTCATTCTTCACTCAGGCTCTTAAGTATAAATATTACCACTTTCCATTGCCACTTGTAGATTTGCATTATTGTATTTTCTCTTTACAAATATTACTGTCCCCATCTTGCCTACCATGCGTCAGAGTCTGTTATTTAAAAATCCAACTGAAAAAAGGAGAGAAATCAGTCAGCATTAGTGTAAATGCAACATGCAAATCCAGCTTTGGGAAAATACTTCCACTTTGCTCTGGCAGAATTCTTCTTTCGACCTAGTTACTACCTCTTGGAGAGGTGGATTAATTACATTATCCATGGAAAAGCCCCTTCGTTGATGTAGGAAGCATCTACACTATAGCGGCAAAGCTGCAGCACTTGTAGTGTAGACATAGTCTAAGATTCATAAATTACAAACGGCTGAATAGACTTTATGTATACTTAGACAGAAGCTCTGGATGCTCCTTTACAGTTTAAAAGGAGTCTCAAACTCATACACTGCAAGGTCAGAAGGGAGCATTGTGATCATATAGTCTAACCTCCTGCACACTGCAGGCCACAGAACCTCACCCACCCAACTCCTGCAACAGACCCCTAATCTCTGGCTGAGTTACTGAAGTCTTCAAACCATGGTTTAAAAACTTCGAGTTACAAAGAATTCACCATCTACACTACTTTAAACCTGCAGGTGACCCATGCCCCATACTGCAGAAGGCGGTGAAACCCCCAGGGTCTCTGCCAATCTGACCTGGGAGAAAATTCCTTCCCAACCCCAAATGTGGCAGTCAGTCAGTTAGATCCTGAGCACACGGGCAACATCCACGAAGCAGACACCTGGGAAACAATTCTTTGTAGTAACTCAGAGTCCTCCCCAGATAGCCTCCCATCTCCAGCCATTGGGGATTTTTGCTACTGATAGTTGTCAATGGGCCATATGCCACTGTAGGCAGTCCCATCATAACATCCCTTCCATATATTTATCAAGCTCAGTCTTGAAGCCAGTTAGCTTTTTTGCCCCCACTGCTCCTCTTAGGAGGCTGTTCCAAAACTTCATTCCTCTGATAGTTAGAAACCTCTGCCTAATTTTAACCCTAAATTTACTGATGGCCGTTTATATCCGTTTGTTTGTGTCTTCATGCTGGCACTTAACTTAAATAACTCCTCTCCCTCCCTGGCATTTATTACTCTGATCTATTTATAGAGAACAATTGTATTTCCCATCAGTCTCCTTTTTGTTAGGCTAAACAAGCCAAGCTCCTTAAGCCTCCTCTACATAAGGGAGGTTTTCCATTCCTCTAATAATTCTAGTAGCCCTTCTCTGCACCCTGTATTATTTTGAATTAATCCTTCTTAAATATGGGAGACCAGAATTTCCCACAGTATTCTAGATGAGGTCTCAGCAGTGCCTTGTATAATGGTAGTAATACTCCATGTCTCTTCTGGAAATACCTCACCTGATGCATCCTAGGACTGCATTAGCCTTTTTCACGACCACATTGGTGGTTCATAGTCATTCTGTGATCAACCAATACACCCAAGACTTCTTTCTCCTTTGTCGCTTTCAAGTGATGTCTCCAGCTGATAGCAAAAGTTCTTGTTAGGTCCTGAATGCATGACCTTTCTCTTTGCACTATTAAATTTCATCCCATTTCTATTCCTCCACTTTACAGGATCATTCAGATCTTCTTCTATGATACTCTGGTCCTCCTCTGTATTGGCAATATTGCCCAACTCTGTCTCATCTGCAAATGTTAGTAGCACACTCCCACTTTTTGTGCCAATGTCAGTAATAAAAATGTTAAATAAAATTGGTTCCAAGACTGATCCCTGAGGAACTCCACTAGTAACCTCCCTCTAGCCTGACAGCTGATCTTTCAGTATGACCACTGTAGTCACTGTAATTCATTCCTTATCCACCTTTCAATTCTCATATTAATCACCATCTTCTCCAATTTAACTAATAATTTCCCATGTGGAACTGTAGCACATGCCTTGCAGAAATCCAGATACCTGAGATCTACTACAATTCCTTTGTCTAAAAAAAATCAGTTATCTCAAAGAAAGATATCAAGTTGGTCTGGCATGATCTGCCTTTTTGTAAAACCATGTTGCATTTTATTCCAATTACCATTAACCTCTGTGTCTTTAATTACTTTCTCTTTCAAAAATTTTCCAAGACCTTGCATACAAATTAGAAGACCTGTAGTTTCCTGGACCACTTTTTCCCCTTTCTTAAAAATAGGAACTAAATTAGCAATTCTCCAGTCATAGGTGAATTGACCTCCATGTTTACATATTCATTAAAAATCCTTGCTATTGGACTTGTAATTTCATGTGTCAGTTCCTTTAATATGTCTTTATGGAACAGTTACAAATCCACTGAAAAAAAACCCTAATAGTCAGAATAGCTCAAATGAGACAGTCATAATCGTAGTAACCTTGTTCATTGCACTATCTTGAAAATGGCCACAATACAATCAAAGAATTATAGAGATTAATTCCAGTATTTTCAAATCTGCAGGCCACTTAATAGAAGTGACCTGATTTTTCACCTTTTGGGGGGGAAAAAAATCAGGACACTTTTGCTTAACTATAGAATTAAGGGCCTAATTTTAGGCTGTAGGTTTGAAAACACTGGCCTAAGCCATTAGTGGATTCTGTCTAGATTGAGTTACTTTATTTGATGAAAAAACTGTTTTGTAATAAAGAGAAACCCACAAGGTTATAATAAAATATTTATCATTGTTTGCAATCTCAATATTATCAGCATAATCAAAAAAATTAATTTGAGGAGCAAAACCAACTTCTCTTTTGGGGATGGGGAAAGCACAATTAATTTATTACTGACATTTTAATGAACTTTTCAGTAGTATGGTATCCGTTGAAACACCAACACAGATCTATTAAAATTTTCAGTGATCAGTGTCAACAAGTAAGCATTCTTTCTGTAAGAAGAATGCAGTCAGCTTGCAATCAGCTATTCAGCTTCAGGTGAGTTTCAGGTAGTACACTTGCTCTTCTTCCTCTTTCCAGTTTTTGCCACATCACTATCACATTTCCCTTTAATGTTTTTCTTGCTCTGTTAAGATGTGAAACTCTCCCACAAAGAGGAGGAAATGACTGCACATACAGAGTAGATATATGCACAAAGTAAACACAATGAAAAAATTGAGAGGAATAACTGTCTTCCTCCAGTTTCTCTCAACTACACTCATTTTAGATGTTACTTGTAGTCAGAAGTGAACAGTGTCCTTGCAAATGGTAGACTGCATTAGTAACAGCATGTCCCTATAACAGACTAATAAATAAGTCAGTTATATCATCTAGCTGGGAGTTCTCACAGAACCTTCTATCTAAACATGAAAAAAGACATTAATGTCTATCTGGGGTTCAGTACAGAATCTATCCCACCCCCACTATGCTAACACAATTTCTCAGTTATATGTTCATAATAAAATATGTGCAAGGCAATTGCTGGATTTGGAATGCTAAAATCGAAAGTTAATGTCAACTCTGAGTAACACGTAATTAAAAAAGAAACCTGGATGAAATATTACTTGGAACCATCAGCTTCCCTCACCACAATATTATTGTTCTGATGTCTCTGATTTTGCATTTATATACACAGTTACATTGCAGGCGCCGCCTAAGTAAATGTACTAATGAATTTCATTTTTCATTCTTAAAGACATGTTCAAGCACACTTTTTGCCCTTTAAAAATAACTCAATAGAAACTGACAAGATCTCACCAACAACAAGAATAGCATTGTTATGCACTCTGACAGATTCAGAACCAAATGTTTCTTGTCAAGAAGAATGTTTGGTTCAACAGATAGTACAGTAGCTCACCACAGTACCTTGTCAACATGGAAAATTAAATCCAGTTCACAGACATTTTCAAAACATTTGTCTAGTGTTTCCACAAATACCTGTGGAAGAAAAAAAACAAAGCAAAAGGTCAAGTTTAAGAGCAATTCAATCATTCCATTATTTATGAACTTCAAACATGGCACATATGGAAAATAGAGATCATGTAGATTTTACAAGGCCTAGTGTATCTGAAAAACATGTGTGGTTAATGATATTATTGGGATCCTGTATACTGGCAGGCCCCAAGCAAAAGAGTATGTAAAGTAAGACAGCTTTTAATACAACTCTGCAACGTGGTCAAGGGATTACACACATACAAAAGAAAGAATATTCACACATTGAAAGAACATTCCAAAAACATCTATACTGCAATTTTATGTTGTTGTGATCTGAACCGTTTCTTCTAATTTTACTGGTATGCCAACTATCCAGTAAAAATTAATTTCAGCTGTTTATTTTTACCAATTAATCTATTATTTATATTTCAGTAGCCCCTGAGGGCCCCAGCCTGCTTCCACTTGCCTCCTCACAGAATCGCACCAATTTCTTCCAAGAGAAAACTGCTAAAATGTGACGTGACCCTCACACTTCCCTTGGCTTACCTTCTTTTCCCCTCCTACAACTCTCTCCTCACAGTCACAGAGGCATAAGTTTCTCATCTATTTTCCTGCTCTGTCTCCTCCACTTGCCCCAGTGACCCCATCCCATCATTTCATTCCCTCTCTTACTCTTCCCCTTAACCTCTCATGCTCGTCTGGTTCTTCCTCTCACCCCCATAATACAAACATGACTTAGTCTCTCCCCATCCTAAATAAAACCCACCCTTAACCCCACATTGCATCTTCAACTACTGCCTATTTCCTTTTCCCTTTCAATTCTAAGATCATGGAACGAGCTGTCTATAACTATTGTCTGAAGTGCCTCTCCTCCAAATCCATCAGACTGATTTCAGCCCCAGCACTCCACTGAAATCACTCTTGCCAAATTCTCTAATGACCATGTCCTAACCTAAGCTAAGAACTTGCTCTCCATCCTCTTCCTCTAGCTGTCACCCACCTTCTACACAGTCAACTATGCTCTCCTCCTTTGGCTTACATCACTCTCTCCTCTCCTTATTCTCCTAATCGCTCCTTCAGCAGATCTTCCTCATCCCCTTTCCATCTCTCTCGGAGGGTTCCACAAGAATCTGTCCTTGCTTCCCCTCTCTTCTCCCTTTGCATCATATCTCTGGGTAATCTCATCTGCAAACACAAACTCAATTACCATGTCTCTGTTGAGCACTCATAGACCCAGATCTCAGCTCAAGACCTGTTTCCTTCTGTCCAAACTAAAATCTCAGCCAGTCTCTCTGACATCTTGTGGTGGATGTCTAGCTGTCAGCTCAAGCTCAACAAAGCTAAAGCGGATCTTAATCTTCCCCCATGCCTTTCCCATTACCATCTTTCTCAATCACTGGACAACACTCTCATCTTGACAGTCACTTAGCCCATAACCTGGGTGTCATCTTCAAAGTGAACCTCTCTTTATGTCTAAGACTTGCATATTCTTTCTGCATAACATCTTAAGATACAGAATTTCCTCTCCATCCATACAAATAAAATTCCCATCCAGGCTCTCATCAAACTATGTTGCAATTACTGCAAGGTCCTTTTATCTGGCCTTGACAAATGCAATCTTGCCCCACTTAAATCCATTCAATATGCTGCTGAATGGATCGTTTTCCTAGCCCTTTGATTTGACCATGTTGCACCTCTATTTTCATCCATCCATTGGCTCCCCCTTCTTTATCGCATCAAACATATGCTGCTTGTATTAACTTTCAATACCCCTCACAGTTTATCATCTCTCATTCACTACTGAGCTGCTGACATTCATAACCAACTGGCCCCTGCCAGCCTCCGCTGCCCACAAACACATACATTGTGCTTTCTCCCACGCTGTTCCTCATGCATGGGAAGTGCTATAAACATCTGAAAGGCTGCCTCTTTACCCATCTTTGCTGTGACGCCTACAAAGAACTTGACAACAGATAAACCGCCAATGTGCTGAGACCACTCTCTATCATGCTGACCAACACTCTCTCATTGTTTCCATCTGCGTACCCATCTGTTACCTCTGTCTTAGAGCATTCATTCTAAGTCTATGGGCCAGGGATGCCTTTTTGTTGTGAATGTGTTTTGCACCTAGCACAATGAGGTTGTAGCCCAAAACTAGGACTCCTAGGATCTTCAGGAATACAATAGATAAACTCATCTGCACATACAAAAAATCAGACTTGTGACCTTAATGCTTTTTATTTAAAAAAAGCCAAATCAATTATTAATTATTTGTTTTACATACACTGCACAAGGTTTCATTTTTTATAATTTCAAATCTTCCTCGTTATCTGCAAAGACCTGTTAATGACTGTGCAAGCCAGACATGCCCTTCTGATTTGGGATAGAGAACCAGAGCATCAGACCACATAAAATTTCAGTTTTGACTTTATTTGAGCCCAGTCCAAAAAGGCAATCTTCCATGTCCATAAGCAATTTTCCTGCTCAGCCGGAAAGGGAGTGGGGACATGGTGGGGATTTTCATAAATTCCAACTGTACCCATTAGAAATAAATGGAAAATTTACCGCTGACTTCAACAGGAGTGAAATTAGGTAAATGCTAAGGGCATGAATGGGATTTTCAAGGTTTTTTACTCATAACATGCTACTATTAATTTCCATTTTAAAATCAAAACCAGTTTTCTCTCTGGGGAGTTACAGAAGTATCATTTAATACCATCACTGAGTTTAAGCTAAAAATACTGGAACTAATTCCACAAAAAGGAGTTGAAGAGCAGGCTTCCCCTGCACTGAGTGGGAGTTAGTTGCCTAAGAAAGGATTCACAAAAGCCAAAAACTGAGCAGGGAGCTGCCAAGCTAGCCAGTAGAAAATACTGAACCAGAGACGGGCTTAGGCCCCTCTCCTCAAAGGTAGTTAAGTGCCCAACTCCAGCTCAGAGAACCTCGCAACCATGAAACCTCCTAGTACAGGCATGGGGTGAGGGATTGACTGACTCTATAGCTAAGTGGGGAGGGCACTCCCCTAGGGCCTGGAGAGTTGGGTTCAAGTCCCTGCTCAGACAAATTATTATTTATGCAAAGTGGAACAGCTTTAACAGGGCAGACAGAGAGATATACCCTACAGTATCCATTAGCCTAGTGAATAGGGCACTCACTTGCAATGTAAAAATCCAGGGTTCAAGTCCCTTGCTCTAAATCAGGCAGAGATTCAAACCACAACCCAAGTGAGTGCTTTAACCACTGAGATATTGGGTATAATGGATGCACAGGCAGATCCAACTACCTAGTCCCTGGCTGTCGTTTATGCAAGGCCTGATCCAGTAAGCATGCTCAGAATAGGTTGCCCAGGTAAGCTAGGTAGGAGAAGGCCTAGTATGAGAATTCCATCAGGGCTTAGGCCTGAGCTAGGGTGCTGAGTAGCTCAGGTTATCAGAACTGTGCATGCCCACCAGCAGAAACTTAGATGCCTAACGAATTTAGGCAACTACAGGGTTAGATGGCAGCGAGCAGGAGCTGAAGATCTCAGTGGTGCCTAAATGTTGGATTTAGGTGTCTATGTCTCTCTGTGGATCTAGACGTGTGTTACTTCTTAAATGGACTCAATACAAGAGTTACTATGACAATTAACCAGACAAATAAATATCTTACATTTAATTGAATAGTGACCCCAACAAGGTGCCTCTTTTCTTCATGCTTAAAAAGTACTAATTTTCTTCATATAGTTAACTGTTAAGATGCAAAATGTCTTCTAGAAACAGGGCAAGTTGACAAATGATTAGTTCACATGTTAAACTGCTTAAACAACGTTTACAATGTGGCTCAGAGAAGCCAACTGACTGCCCAGAGGAAATTCTCTTAATTTCTGTGTGCCGTAAGGGGATGTATACATAAGGGTAGTTTTGTCTAGTATTTAGCCACAAGGAGAAAATAAAAAAGTGTATCCTCTATCTAGAGAGGAACAGTTATCTTGGTGTTATTTATGTTTAGAAGTTGGGGGAGGGAAAAAGTGCAGTTGTCCAAAGCACATACAACAAGATATTTACAAATTCTGACCTTAAAACACTCATTTAGTGCCTTGAAAAATGTTCCTTTATACAAAATGACATTTTAAAAGAAGGCATAAGAAGAGAAATGTCTTCAGTAGCGATATTTATGTTCACAGACAAGAGAATAGGAAAGGAGCAACTGAACAGTATTTCACTCTTAAACTGTACCAGGAACTAGGACCTCTCCTCACAACAACCTTAGAGCCATAACTTCAGTGGCTGCCTTTAAAAAAAGTATTTAATTAATACAAATATCAAGGTAGCATAATTAATTATCTAAGACAATACAGGAAAGTTTTGGAAGATAACCAGTGAAACCCAAAGACCTCTGTCTACACAGCATGATCATTAAGCACTAAATATACTGGTAAATTAAGAGAAAACTATTAGTTTTGCAGAGCCCCACAGCTGGAATTTTCACAAGATAAAGATTTCTATGAATAAATATTTGAAATTTCTCAGTCTTCTACTGGTGACAGCTGGGATTGTGTGTGAAACTGGTAGAGCAGAAGCCCAGAATCAGACTGTGAACAGCTTTATAACCTTTTACGTCACACTGATTTTAAAAAGTATTACTCAAGAATACAAGTTATAAGAAAGGAGGTTAGTTAAAATTAAGGATTTTTTAAAAGTCTCAGAATAACTGCATTAGTGGATAAAATAAGAACATGCTTACAACACAAAATTTATTTTAGAGTCAAACACAAGCACCAAGAGATAAAAGTGCACAGATCCCAAACTAGGAAGCAATTGCTTCAGATGTGGTAGCACTTATGGGTCATACGAACCAGGGGCTTATTTCTCTTTAGGAGAAAAACTAGTTCAAATGTACTATTGGGATGCCACTGCAGCTGAGACTAACTATAGGTCATTAAATTAATCATGAAAAACTGACATCCAAGGAATTGCTGGCTACCTACTGACTTTCACAAAGCAACTTCATAAAAGAGGTTGAGCAACAATGCAAGAACAATATGAGTCACAGAACTGAGAATTAAAAATGAACTCTGGAGGCAGACAAACCTCAAGCCAAAACCTGGTGACTACAGATATAGAAATAGTGCGTTTTCCATAACTAATTATGATTCAAAGTGTATTTCTAGCACCCCCTTGTGCTTTACTTTAGAATTACAAGAACTATTTTAATAAAGTTGTCAAGAATCAGAGGGGTAGCCGTGTTAGTCTGGAATTGCAGAAGTGACAAAGAGTCCTGTGGCACCTGAAAGACTAGCTAAAACATTAGAGCATAAGCTTTCGTGGGCTAATACCCACTTCGTCGGATGCATGCAAGCTTATGCTCTAATACTTTAGCTAGCCTTTAAGGTGCCACAGGACTCTGTCACTTCTATAATAAAGTTGTATTTTATATTTTGTTTTAATTTTACTCATATATTAATAAACCTAAATACATACAATACTAAATGTAGCATAAGTAATCAAAACATCAGCTTGTTCTTAGTGTTCTGGTAAGACAAATTAAAAGTCCATTGTTAGAATCAGGGCCCACTGTGCTCAGCAACATACCAACACAGTCCTGAAGAGCTTCCATTCTTCACAGACAAAAAGTGGGAGAAAAAGGAGATAACACACAAGAAGAAGATTGGGAACTGAGGGATGACTAAATGACTTGCCCAAGATCTCAAAGGAAGTCTGTGACAGAGAAGGGAATTAAACTCAGATCTCTGAAGTCAAGTGTTTTAGCCATAAGACAAGACCATCCTTTCTCCTCTTGCATTAAGTACTCACATTCTGTTACAGCATTAACAGCTGAAAAAAACAGATATCAAATGCATCTAAAACACAAGAATCAGAGGGGTAGCCATGTTAGTCTGGATCTGCAAAAGCGACAAAGAGTCCTGTGGCACCTTATAGACTAGCAAAAGTATTGGAGCATAAGCTTTCGTAGGCTAATACCCACTCTGACAAAAGCTTATGCTCCAATATGTTTGTTAGTCTATAAAGTGTCACAGGACTCTTTGTCGCTTATCTAAAACGCAGATACTATAAAATGATGAATCTGTATAAGAACTATTATGGAATGTCTACTTCAGATCTAGAAAATTCTGTTTGTATTTGGTGTCAGTAGACCTACTGCAGGTTTTCTTAACTCAGGTTTTGGTGTGTCATCAGATCTAGAGAGCACTAGCAAACCTCAAGAGAGATGAATCCAGTCTGTCTGTGAAGCAGTTTTCATTGCAGTGCAAGCTGTAACGTCATCATTCAGACAACTGGCTCAAAGTGATCTCTGATAGATGCATTGGACAATCATCCACACATTTAATACCTAGATGGTTGGACATTAGCAGTTATAGCAATAAATAAATGAAGCACCACATATGGGGCTAACTTTGAATGAAACTTGGAAGCTCTAATAGTGCAGAGTACTATACAGTATATTCTCTGAGTGACAGTCAAAGATTAATATCCATGGAACACCCTGATCTGCTAAAGGTGACCCACAAAGCATTTATAAATATAATGTTTCCTTCACTAGTCGTTTATGTTTCCAAGCATTATAGCTTCCACAGGGAAGATGTCAGATTGGTATTGAGAGATTAAATGGTGTTCACAAAAGTACGTCTATCACAAGAAGTACTTCAACCCATGAAGAAGTTTGAGAACAATTTAATTTTGTTGTTTTTATGATGTTTCCACACCCACACAGAGGCTTCAATACGCATAAGCCATTGTCCTAAAGACACGAAAAGGAAACATAGGCAAGACAGTGCCATTGGATAGTGGAATTACTGGGTACATATTGGGTAACATTGTATATATCAGAACACAGCAAGAAAAAGATCAGTTGTATGTGGCCCTGCAAAATGCATGGGATCAGACCGGATAACTCAAGTGATCTCTTCTGATCCTATTGTTTCTAATTAAGAATGAAGACGTATACTTTGTACATAGAATGAATATTCAGAAATACCTGAGAAGTTGCATTAAATATTAATGTGCTGCTCTTCTGACTTTGTAAATATTTTAACACATTTGAGTAAGAAGATAGACTACAAAACAAAGCAACTTTACTCTGTAGAGCAAACGGCTTTGAAAAAATGATTCATTATATGTGATATCCAATATCTTGCACTGTTCAGACACTACAAAATGCCAAAGTGAGCAAAGAGGAAACAAAAATCCAGGAAAATAGCCATTTGAACTGAATGAATCTGTTACCAAAACTAGACCCCAATTCTCTGCAAAGCTGCAAAAATATATGGCAGATTATAATTTAGGCTTGTTACTTGTCAAACAAACTGTTTTCTTACCTAAACATTAATTTGGGAAAAAATAACGTCCTCTAGTAATGGTAAGAAACGGTACAATGCTTAACACAAGTATGTTGTACTTTACACTATGATGGAAGTCATCTTTATTTTCAAGCAATTCAGAAAAAGGTAAGCCTGAAGGCAGAAACACCAAGTATCTTTAAAAATATGGAATTTCCTTTATAAACAACACTTACTTGTATTAGATCTAAAATTCCAAGTTCACTTTCTGAAGAATCCACACAGAAGACAAAGTACAACGTGGCATAGTGTCGGTAGATTAGTTTGTTATCAGATCCACCTATTAGTCTAAGTGAGGAGATAAACTATGTCAGTGTCAAGACAAGATGAGCAAAAACACATTAATTATAAACTTTTCAGGATACAGTTTAAATTTAAATTACATCATGAAATAAGTATATGTTGAAAATACTTCAGCTATTAACAGAGAACCTCATAATTTAATGTAAAGGTGCTTTTGAAAAAAACAAGCCAACCAACGTGACATCTTAACTCTGAACTAGCAAATATCCTCATAGACAGTAGTAAGCACACCGATATATGCACCTGTGCATCAGAACTGTGGCAAACGGATTAATGAGGACACCCTTCTACAAAGATGTGTGCAAGTGTCACTCTGACATTCTGGCAGGCACTGTGCAGAGAGTAAGGAATATTACTTAGAAGGGGGATCACATGCCCAAGCATCTTTCTCCGTCCCACTCAGGGGAGCCATTGAGAGAAGATAAAAAAAAATTAAGTACACATACATTGAAGTCAGTGATCAGTACACGTGGATTGTACTGATATTCACTTAAATCAAATTTATGATCTTAGTGATGAACTAAAAGAATACAACAGTTGTGCTGCAGAATATCTGACATCACAGAACGTATGAGTGCACTGCACCCAAATGGTTGTATTACAATATTAAAAGAGATGCAGAAATTTAAATTCCTTATACTTCTCCTTAATCATCAAGGTGTTGAACTACAAAAGGAAGAGATATCTTAAATGAACCAACAGTGATATGCTTCAGCCCATCCTCTATAGCCTCCCCCTGAGAAAAACTTTTAACTGCAAATATCACAAGGCATGTATCTCTCTTCTTTAGGTGACTAAAAATTCTCTTAAACAACATGTCTCACATATAAAATGAAAACATTTCGTGGCACATGGATATGCAGGTATTAAGACAATGATTCTGCAAATTGGGGGGGAAACCATTAAAAACCCCTCCTAAACTGGATTTACAGAAGAAATCACCAGAGTCTAGAGGATCACAAATCTGCTCAAAGAAATGATCCCTCTAATTTTCTATTCTTTATTTGTAAGTTAAAACTATTATGAACCTTTAAAACACCTATACCTACTTTCACATTAATGCTTGAAGATACAAGCTCCCAGCCCCCAAATAACTAAACAAAAAATGTACAGAGTTTTCGTGATTTGAAAGCAAACTAAAAACATAACAAAAACAAATGCAAAGGAAAGGTTGATATTGTGTCCTTAATATATGACAATCAGTTAGATATTGCAGTGCATGTGAAGTTGTTTCACACTTACTGCTAGACTCTCCAAGTACCTTACAGGTATTCTATTACAATTATGCCCAAAATGTGCAAATTGCTCTACAAAGATACAGAAAGACAGTTCTTGCTGTGAAGGGCTATATCAAACGGGGACTTGAAGAAAGGAAACAAAAGTTGAGCTTTTGCCATCCATCCCACACATTTTTCTTCTTTTTTTTTTTTTTGGCGCTTCTTTATTATATATAAAAAGGCCTGAAAGGGTGGGCTTTTGCTCTGTAGGTTTTTTTAAAAAACATTCAAAAATTCAGGTCCTGTCCAGCTTGGAAGACTATGCTAACTGGAGAACTACTGCAATGATACTTCCAAGAGTGAAGAGAGCAAAAGTGGAATAATTAAGAGGAGAAAGGATTGTTAGTCAAAATGTTAGGTCTTGTCTTGACTAGGGACAATCAGGTCATTCCCAGATCCACCCCACGATCCTCACCCACGCATTCCAACCCTCTACCCCAGCCCTGAGCTACTCCCACACTTCAAACTCCTCATTCCCAGCTCTGCTGGGTCATGGGCATCAATAGTTTTCTTCAAATGGGCCCCCTGAAAAAAAGTTTGAAAACCACTGCTCTACAGAACAGCAAACTTGGGCTCTGGCAGAAAGCCAGTGGAATCTTTAGGCCAGGAACCTTCTACCAAGAGCGCACAGCATCCAAATATTAAGAGCTCAGGCCTAAGTACCCAGTAGAAGAGCTGCCACTGATTTCAAGTTTTGCGGTGGTGTAATGAAACAACCTCTTCGGTTGACCTCAGGCTTTAGCTGGGCTTTGGGAATATATTTCTGTATTGTCTCTGGATCAGGGACAGCTGTGTGGTAACCCATATTGCCTAATTCAGTTACAACTGTACAACAGACAAGACCCTAGAAGAAATATGTTGTTAAAGTTGGAGAACCCTTTATAACAGAAGATAGTTAACACTACTTAACTGTAACAGTGTATTTAGAACTAAGATACAATGAAGACGGATGTATGGCCTCTCTTATGGGTGCATTAGAAATATTTAGACAGAAATTTTAAATAAATTACTGCTCTAAAATATGGTACTCTTGAAGGTTTTTGTGACATTCTTTGCTATTCATTAATACTAGAAATTTATGTTAAATGTTAATACTTACAAGCCTCCTTCTAGGAAATTACAAACATTTTCATCACGTTTGGATACTAAATGGAAAGTTTCTCTGATAATTTGTTGCTGTGTATCTTCACTCTGTGGAAAAAAATAAAAATAAAAATATTTTATTATCAGACTAAAATGGATTAGTTAACAGTAATTTATATTTACAGCTCATATAGTCTGCATTCCGTTTACTAACAGCACTAACAAGACAATCAGCTTTGCTGCCTTCTAATCAATCACCTGAAGTCCAGACCCTCAATTTCTTGTAACATGACTTAATTATCTTTGAGGTCTGCCATTAAGCTATATGGCAACATTTTTCTGAACTGGACTGAACAAAGCTCTTAAACAAACTGCAACAGTAAAAAAAAAATTTATTGCTCTCAAAAAACCTACACTGATTTAACATAAACCTTTAGGAAAAGTTACTTTGAGTAGAAGCATCCTCAGGACCACCCCGATAACATTCTATTCAGTCTACAGTATAGTTATTTTGCATTTTAGATTTTGTCTACAAACAAATTTTCACCAGTTTAACTGAACATATGTTTCTAGTTAAAGCAATGCAAACCCCTGAATTGATTTTATTAAACCAGTTTTAAAACTATATATTGATTTGGTTTATATCGATTCACCCTAAAATTTACCATTTCAAAACCCATTTAAGATAATCCACACAGGAGTTTCCAGTGCATTACCTAAAATGATTTTTTAAAGTATCTTTAGTACACCAGGACAAGTTTGGGTAAACAGGGCCCTATCCAAGAGTTGTTCAGGAACCTATTACACACTTTTAAATTATGACAATGGGCCTACATCCTGGAACCACCATGAGTGGTGCCAGAGGGGTACTATGGTCAAAAGCGCAAATGCGATCCTGAGATGCATGAACAGAGGAATCTCAAGTAGGAGCAGAGAGGTTATTTTACTTATACATTTGGCACTGAAATGACCGCAGCTTGGAATACTGTGCCAGTTTTTGTGCTTACAGTTCAAGAAGGATGTTAATAAATAAGAGTAGGCTTGGAGAAGAGCCACAAGAATGATTAAAGGATTAAAATATATGCCTCATAGTGATTGAGCTTTTTGAGTCTATCCATTTAGCTTAAAGAGAAGGGTAAGCAGTGACATGATTAAAATCTGTAAGCATCGACATGGGAAACAAATATTTAATAACAGGCTCTTCAGCGTAGCAAAGAAAGGTATAACATAATCCAATGGCTGGAAGTTGAAGGAGACAAATTCATTCTGGAAACAGCATAAATTTTTAATGGTGAAAGTAATGAACCATGGGAGCAATCTACCAAGAGTCATGGACTCTCCATCACTGACAATTTTTAAATCAAGATTGGATGGTTTTCTAAATAATCTGCTGTAGGAAGCATTTGGGGGAAGTTCTATGGTCTACATATACAGGAAGCCAGACTGGATGAGCACATTGTCCCTTCTGCACTGGAATCTATGAGTGTCTTATTTTATAAGCTTGACAAAAGATGACACATTATGCTCAGTGCAGAGCATCGGATACCTTCAGTAGCAGAGATGAGAGAGGTTTGCCTCCAGAACTGGGTTTTTCCACTTAAACCTAAATCTGCAAATCCTCTCAGAATGCAAGCCTAATTTTCACTGATCAGAACACACAAATGGTTCTGCCTTTTAGAAGGGAAAAAGGTGTGTAATGAAAAAAAACTTAAAATACAAACACTGGAAGTCAGATTGGTAACTAATGAGCATTTTCCAGTAGCTGTTATGAAGTACTTATTCAATGCACCAGGTAATTTTAAAATTCAAGTGAAGCTGGGGAAATCATTTATACATACCCATTAAATTCCACAATTATGATACATGGTACAATTATGGAACTGGCAGTGGATGGGGAAGGAGGCTGCTCTTCAAATTAACATGCAATCTTCATGTTCTTTTTCTTTTTCATTTCTTAGCACGGCTGACTTTTTGAATTTCAGATAGTCTCCCACCTCCCAAACACAGAAGCTGAAGTACTTCATTTAAGACAGCGGTTCTCAACTGTGGTCCACCGCTTGTTCAGGGAAAGCCCCTGGCACACCAGACCGGTTTGTTTACCTGCCGGCTCCGTAGGTTTAGCCAATCGCGGCTCCCACTGGCTGCGGTTCACCGCTCCAGACCAATGGGGGTTGTGGGAAGTGGCAGACACCACATCCTGCGGCCTGTACCGCTTCCCGCAGCACCCATTGGCCTGGAGCAGTGAACCACGGCCAGTGCGAGCTGCAATCAGCCAAACCTGCTGAGGCGGCAGGTAAACAAACCGGCCCGGTGCACCAGGGGCTTCCCCTGAACAAGCAGTGGACCACAGTTGAGAACCACTGATTTAAGAAGAATCTCTTTCTTACTGCTTAGCAACAGAACAAAGTCAGTCCGTGTGCTAAATGTAAATTAGGTTCGCTAAATACTAGCAGTCTCCTCTTAAACTGTACCATATTGCAAGTTCTCAAATATGGATTTCAAGAAACAGGGAGAAATCGTAGGCTTCTCCCACAATTGTATGCAGAACATATTTCTGTCAAACAGTCCATTCAATTAAAGTCACAATTACACAAAATGTGAAGTTCTCCTTCTTCTCCTCTGGTATCTGTACACAGCAAAGAAAAATCTGCAGCTGGCCCACGACAGCTGACTTTTGCTCTCACGGGGCTCAGGCTATTTCATGGCTGTGTAGACTTCTGGGCTCAGGCTGGAGCCTGGGTTCTAGAGCCCTGGGAGGGAGGAGGGTCCCAGAACACAGGTTCCATCCCAAACCCAGCAATGAAACAGCCTCACATAGTAAAGTTTCAAAACTGTATGACGTTCAATTGTTAACTTTTGAAAGAACAACCATAACATTTTCTTGAGAGTTATAAACAACCTCCATTCCCAAGGTGTTTGTAACTCTAAGGTTCTACCTTCACTGAACTATGGATCAAAGTAATTAGTGTTTTACAGTTGCTGCAAGATTATTGGAATTGTGAAGTTTTTAAATACTCCCACAATTTTACTGCTCCTCAAGCAAAATAATCCCACTTAACAGGATGGGACAGCACAAAAAAAAAAAAAAAAAAAGAAGTAGTCTATATCAAGTGGGAGCAACCCCACTGTCCTTCAGTTCTTTCGACAAATGCAGCTAAGTAAAAGATGGGCAACCACAAAGCCATCCCCCTACTTTTCCTAGCACTGTTGCAGCTGCAACAGGCGTGGACAACAGCAAAGAGACGTAGCCTCCACTCCCCCCCACCCGAAAAAAATCAGTGAACAAATATATCTTAAATAAAACGAAGAACACTTGTGGCATCTTAGAAACTAACCAGTTTATTTCAGCATAAGCTTTCGTGGGCTACAGCCCACTTCGTCGGATGCATAGAATGGAACAGAAGTAAGATGTATTTATATACACAGAAAGAAAGAAAAAAAGTTGTATATTACCATACCAATTCTAAGAGGGTGTTTAATTTGGATGGGCCATTATCAGCAGGAGGAAAAAACCTTTTGTAGTGGATTTCTATCTCACAAGTGATAAGAATCTTTGAAGGGAACTTAATGCATTCAATTAGTGTAAGGAGGCAGCCACTCATAGTCCCTGTTTAACCCTTGGTTAATAGTGTCCAATTTGCAAATTAATTCCAGTTTCTCAGCTTTTCGTTGGAGTCTGTTTTGGAAGTTTTTCTGTTTTAAAATGGATACCTTCAAGTCTTTAATAGAATGGCCAGATAGGTTGAAGTGTTCTCCTACTGGTTTTTGAATGTTATAATTCCTGATGTCAGATTTGTGTCCATTTATTCTTTTGAGTAGAGACTGGCCAGTTTGGCCAATGTACATGGCAGAGGGGCATTGCTGACACATGATGGCATATATCACATTGGTAGATGTGCAAGTGAATGAGCCTCTGATGGTGTGGCTGATGTGATTAGGTCCTACGATGGTGTTAGTTGAATGGATATGTGGACAGAGCTGGCATCGGACTTTATTACAAGGATAGGTGCCTGGGTTAGTGTTTTTGTTGTGCGGTTGCCGGTGAGTATTTGTTTCAGGCTGGGGGGCTGTCTGTAAGCGAAGACTGGTCTGTCTTCCAAGATCTGTGAGAGTGAGGTATCATCTTTCAGGATAGGTTGTAGGTCTTTGATGATGCATTGGAGAGGTTTAAGTTGGGGGCTGAAGGTAACGGCTAATGGTGTTCTGTTTTTTGCTTTGTTGGGCCTGTCCTGTAGTAGGTGGCTTCTAGGTACTCGTCTGGTCTGTCAATCTGTTTTTTCACTTCCCCAGGTGGGTACTGTAGTTTTAAGAATGCTTGGCAGAGATCTTGTAGGTGTTCATGTCTGTCTGAGGGATTAGAGCAAATGCGGTTGTATCTTAGAGCTTGGCTGTAGACAATGGATCGAGTGATGTGTTCTGGATGGAAGCTGGAGGCATGTAGGTCAGTATAGCGGTCAGTAGGTTTCCAGTATAAGGTGGTGTGTATGTGACCATCATTTATTAACACAGTTGTGTCTGGGAAATGGACCGCGTATGTGCATAGATCCAGGCTGAGGTTGATGGTGGGATGGAAATTGTCGAAATCATGGTGGAATTCCTCAAGGGCTTCTTTTCCATGGGTCCAGATGATGAAGATGTCATCAATATCGCGCAAGTAGAGTAGGGGCAACAGGGAACAAGAGTTAAGGAAGCGTTGTTCTAAGTCTGCCATCAAAATGTTGGCATTCTGTGGGGCCATGCGGGTACACAAAGATGGACTACAAGCTATGAAGAACAGTATCCCTGACACGGTCACGGCACACCTGGTGATTGAACTTTGTCCTCACCCACAACTATTTCACCTTTGGAGACAATATATACCTTCAAGCCAGTGGAACTGCTATGGGTACCCGCATGGCCCCACATTATGCCAACATTTTTATGGCAGACTTAGAGCAATG
The DNA here is from genome assembly GCA_007922305.1 of Dermatemys mawii. NCBI lineage: Eukaryota > Metazoa > Chordata > Testudines > Dermatemydidae > Dermatemys > Dermatemys mawii. Next base: position 9,576,238 of record ML677336.1, on the reverse strand, counting down.
CTTCCTTAAGTCTCATCCCCTGTTGCCCGTACTCTACTTGCCCACAAAAATTTATGCTGAAATAAACTGGTTAGTCTCTAAGGTGTCATGTGTTCCTTGTCTTATTTACGGATACAGACTAACACGGCTGCTAATCTTAAATAAATCTTAGGATACGAAAGAGAAAATAGAAGTGAATGCCTTCATTTTAGTAAGAGTTTCCTATATTCAAGTCCTTTTCTGCTACCAATCCAAGTAATAATCACCGTAAGATTGACAGACAAAGGAAAATAACAAAATCTCTTCCCTAAAATTTCTGAAATCCCCTATTTGAAATTGGGAAAAGGAAAGGAGGATTCACACACACAAAAAATGAAATTAAAGTCTTACAGACATAGCCAGTCTGAAACTCTTCATATAAATTTTAATTTTGAAATGTCAAGAATCAGAGAGGTAGCCATGTTAGTCTGGATCTGCAGAAGCGACAAAGAGTCCTGTGGCATTTTGAAGACTAACAAAACTATTGAAGCATAAGCTTTCGTGGGCTAATACCCACTTTGTCTGATGCATGCAGGAAGCATACGCTTCAATACTTTTGTTAGTCTTTAAGGTGCCACAGGACTCTTTGTCAGTTTTGAAATGGTAAATCAAGATGATAAGTTTGCTGACTGATAGGTACTAAGAAGAGGTAATGAGTTTCTTGACTTGTGTTATAGTTTCTCCAGCTTCTCTTTCCTAGGGGAGGGGATGAAATTCTCTCACTCAGAGAGAATGGTTTTCTGCCAGCAATGTTGTCATTTATTAAACACTGGCAGTGCAACCCAATGAACCATAGTCATCATTTCTGCAAAGGTATGTCCTTGATAAAACATATTTTTAACAGTAAAAGTTATCAAGTTATACAATTCCAAACAATGCAACCTTTGTGTATTTGACTGACTAGCCAGAGATGTCAAAAGTGAAATTCTTTCCAAAGTGAAAGTCCTGGACAGAAGCTGGTCAGTATTATTTCATATACAGGCTAGTGCAGTATTTTGGAATGGTGTGCGAAAAGGGACAGCAGATGACTGAGCTCTCTGTCTTTATAAATTTGGTCAGCTGTGAATCAATTAGGTTATAAGAGGTTAAAAAAATGACTTTGGGAAAAGTAATTGATTTGAATATATTTTCTTGCAATTCAAAGAAGAACATACAATGTTTCTACATTGCATCTCTAATTTTAAGAGAGTATGACATATCAGAAGAAAACAGTATAAACCATGTTATCACCTATCATGATTTTTAAATTAATTTTAAAATTTTAAAAGAATTATGATTCAAACACATTAAACACACATAACTATTTTAAATTAATATTTAAGACTATTGTTTTAATTTCTGAAATATTAGAAACCCATAGTTTCACTACAAACCTTAACATGAAACCTATTATCAGTATCCATACTCTCTCTGTCCAACATCCTCTTACCTAAGTTCCCTCTAAATCAGGAGTAGGCAAACTACAGCCTGTGGGCCACATCCGGCCCACGGGGCCCCTCCTAACCAGCCCCTGAGCTCCCGGCTGCGGTAGCTAGCTCCTCCCATTTCCCTGCTGTCCCCCTTCCCCACAGCCTCAGCACGCTGCGCAAGCAGCACTCTGGCGGATCAGCATGGAGGTGTGTCTGGCTCCAATCAGACACGATGTTCTGAGCAGCATGGTAAGGGGGCCGGGAGTGGAGGGTTGGATAAGTGGCAGAGGGTCTCAAGGGGCAGTCAGAGGATGGGGAATGGGGGGGTTGGATAGCACGTGGGAGTCCAGGGGACCTGTCAGAGGGCAAGGTGTCTGCAGGCAGTTGGGGCAGTCAGGGGACAAGGAGCAGGGGGCTTAGATGAGGGTGGAGTCTTGGGGTGGTGGTTAGGGGCGAGGGGTCTCAGCAGGGGGCAATCAGAGGACAAGGAGCAAGTCCACTGCAGATGCAGTTATACCAGTACAAGGGTGCCTAACACTGGTATAATGTATTTCCCTTGCTGATCTAGAATAAACCATACCTGTATAAGCACTTTTATACCGGTTTAACTGCACTACACGAGGGGGTTACTGCTTTAATTACACTTGCATAGTTCAAGCATTAAGACTTCCTAGTGCAGACAAGCCCTAAAGTCCGGCATGGGCCACTAACCCCAGAGAGACCCACAGCACATCAATTGCCTGCGGACACCGAGACCCCCACCCCCCAATCTCCTACCAGTGAGAAGTCACCACCCAGCCCACAGGGCGCCTGTCTCAGCCAGCCCTGCACAAGAGCCGCCTGGACCAGGGCTCCAGCCGGCAGGTGCTGGGAAGGGGGCAGAGTGACAAGGGGTCATCCCGGAGCTGCGCCCCCACAGGCCTCCGGGCTAATAACTGCACCGTCCCGCAGAGCGGGGGGGGGGGGGGGCAGCCCAAGGCGCAGACCCGCTGCGCTGCCCGTCCCGCTCCCCGCTACTGCCCCTCGCCCCACCCCCGCCCCTCAGCAGCCTCCTGAGACCCAGGACCGGCCGCGTTCCTAGCGCGGGTCAATCTCAGAGACCCTCCCCACCCCCAGTACATCACCCTCGGGGTCCCGCCTGGCCCCGCCCCCCGCGCGCAGGCCCGCCCCGCCCCGCCCCCCGCGTACGTAGCGCTGGTAGAACTTGGAGAGCCGGGGTTTGCCGTGGTTGTTGAAGATGAGAATCGCTTTGATCATGGTGAGGCCGCTGCGGCCGGCCGGGTCCCTGCGAGCTCTGCCCCGCCCCCTTCACACTAGCAGCAGCAGCTCCCCCACTCCTCGCGCCCAGAGCGGAAACGGAACCGCTCCCGCTACCCACGTGACCCGGAATTACCTGACGAGGCGGCGCGGCTCCTTGCGATTGTCAACATCCGCCAGGAGCGGGGCCTGTCGGGTCACGTGATCTTAATGGCCACTGCCAGGAGTTACTATGGGATACGTCACGTCCGCCCTTACTTGTCTGTAAGCAACATGGCGGAAGTGGAGGAGCAGCTGCCTCTCTCTCCCCAGGATGGTGGCCGAGGCGAGTGTGGAGACGAGCAGCCGAATGGGGGAGCTGCGGTGGGGGTTGCCGAGCCGGCTCCCCCTTCAGCCGGTTCCCCGGCGACTGAGGAACCCCCCGAGGACACCAAGAAGAAAAGTAATCAGACAAGGAATTATTGCCCTGGGGGCGGGGCGACAACGGGCGGCCGCTCTGATTGTCAGGCGGATTGGCCAATCGGGGGAAAGAAAGAGCTGATACGTCAGCTATCTTAACCAATTAGGAAATGTGACAGAGTCGTATGGCACCTTAAAGAGTGACAAAGGTATTGAAGCGTAAGCTCTCGTGGGCTAGTAGCCACTTCCTCCGATGCATGCAGTGGAAGTGCCCAGAGGCAGGGATAGGTGTAGGTGTAGACAGCCTAGAGATAAGGAGCTTAGCTCAGTCAGGGAGGATGAGGTCTCTTCCAGCAATGGATCTGGAAGTGTGAACACGCAGAGAGGAGAAACTGCTTTTGCAGCTGGCGAGCCATTCACAGTCTATGTTTCATCCTGAGTTGATGGTGTCAAATCTGCAAATGAACCGTAGCTCAGCAGTTTCTCCTTGAAGTCTGGTCTTGAAGTTTTTTTGCTGCAGGATGGCTACCTTTAAGGGAGGTAATTAGGAAATGTTTCAGAGTAGCAGCCTTGTTAGTCTGTATCCGCAAAGAGAAGAGGAGTACGTGTGGCACCTTAGACTTAGGAAAAGGCAGAGGATATGATCTTGGGAGGGGGAGAGGGGAGGAAATGCTCCAGGCCTGTTGTACGGGTGTGTTAGTATCTCCCGGCTGCTGCGGGCGGGGGAGGGTGGGAGCAGGACAATGGCCAATAGCTTGTCCTGGCATGAGGCAGGTCAGGGTCTGTAGCTGCAGTGCAGCCTCTGAGGCCTTAGGGCGGAGGGCTCCTGCCTCCACAGCAGGTGTGGGGGGCTGGTTCCCTTCGCTCAGTCCCGGCTGTCGCCCTAGTCGACGTGCTGCTGAAGGCGGTGGGAGACACGCCGATCATGAAGAACAAGAAATGGGCCGTGGAGAGGACTCGCACCATCCAGGGGCTCGTTGACTTCATCAAAAAGTTCCTCAAGCTGGTGGCCTCGGAGCAGCTGGTACGTGACTTGCCTTGTTTATGTTCTGAGCTGGGGAAAGATGCAACAGCTCATAGGGCTGGTTGGTGTCATGTAGACATGCCATGTAATAAAAGGGTGGAGACATGCAGGATGTGTGATGCTGGCAAGGCTGCTGTCAGTGATGGCAGCATGTTGCTGCTTCTTAATGGCATAAGTTGCTTTGTCTGGGGATGAGGTAACTCTCCTCAGGGAACCTGAGAACAAAAGGGGCTTGTTGTACTTGCTGACTATGGCACTCAGACCATTACATAGCTATTTAGCATCACCCCGGAGCCTAGACACAACCTGCACTAGAACAGGGTTTTTTCCCTCAGTGTAGGAACACCAGCTCCAAAAACAAAGTTAGCTCCCTCACCGGAAGCATTTTTTCCATTGACATAGCTGTGTCTCCATTGGGGTGAGGTTAGCCTAGCTGTGTGAAGCACAAATTCAGCTATCTAACAGGAAGCGAAGTACATATATAATAAAACATAAGGAAAACACAAATACAGGGAAAAAAATCTCAAAAACCTTTATTAAATAAAAGCTATTGCATTTTCCTTATGCATTTATATAGTGCCTAGCACACCAAGGCCCTAGGGCTCCTACGCACTAGGGTAATACAAATGATAAATAATAATATAGATACATTTATCTGTGGTCTTACCATCAGTCTCAGATGCTCCTGTTCCCCTGGATTCCAGTTCCTGCTTTTCTTTTAATATACTTAGAACAGGCCTGCACAACTCGGAAAGCAGCGAGGGCCATATTACTGCAAAAAAAACAGCTGCGGGCTGAAAAGCCCTGCCCCATCCACTGCTCCCCACCCCACCCCTTGGCTTGCCCCACCCCTACTCACCCCACGTGGGCTGCACAGTGAGCCTGTGCGAGCCACATGCGGCCCCTGGGCTGCATATTGTACAGGCCTGACTTAGAAGCTTTCAGCACGTAGGTCTTGTCCACACTAGTGGGGTAAGTTGACCTAAGTTACGCTACTCCAGCTATATGAATAATGTAAATGGAGTTGACATAGCTTAGTTCAACTTACCCTGGTGTCTTCACTACTCTGCGTTGATTGGAGATACTCTCCTGTCAACTTACCTTACTCTTCTCGGAGAAATGGAGTACTGAAGTTGACTGGAGAGCGCTCTACTGTCGATTTAGTGTGTCTTCTATAGAGGGGCCGAGGGGCAAAAGAGGCAGCTGCCCTGGGGCCCAGTGATTTAAAAGGGCCTGGGACTCCCAGCTGCCGCTACCATGGCAGCAATCAGAGCCCTGTGTCCTTTAAATCACTGCTGGGAGCCCTGGGCAACACAGAAGGGCTGGCTGGGGGAGGCTGACCCTCCAGCCCCGCTCCTTCCACCCAAGGTCCTGCCCTTTCTACTCGTAGTGTAGACGTGGCCTTAGTGTGTTAGAGAAGTAGCTAGCTGCAGTTTTCACTGTTGGATTAGGATATTCAGAACATCCCCACTTTTCCATTTATTTCTCCCTCCTCCCCTAATCAGCACATCTTTCCCATGTGGTTTCCAATGCCCTACTGACACTTAGAAACCAATTCCAATTGTAAGATTCATGAAATTCCTTTGGAAATGTATAGTCATCTCAAACTCCTATAGCACCTGGCTGAGCTCTCTTGCATCACAGGTCCTGAGGCTTTCTTCTGGTATTATTGAATGATGCTACTTTCTGATCCCATTTTTATAAATGTGAGCAATGTGTTTGAAAAATAATAAAGTAATAAAAGCAGAGGTGAAAGTGAGCCAGTATGGCATATCAGTAAGAAGTGACCTCCAATACAGGCCTGTACACAGCCTAGGTTAAAGTGCTGTCATGGCATCACTTAAACGTTGCTGCCCCTTTTGCCCTTCCCCCCTACAGGGCTGCCAAAATGGGGAGGGAGGCAAAAGGGGCAGTTCCCCCAGGGCCAGCGATTTAAAAGGGCTTGGGGCTCCCAGATACCGTGGCAGCGTCCAGAGCCCTAGATCCTTTAAATTGCCACTGGAGCCCCGGGCAGTGTGGGCTGGGCAGCATAGAGGGTTGGCTGGGGGAGGCTGACCACCCCATCTCCGTCCCTTCCACCCAAGGCCCTGAACATACCAGAAAAACTTTTTTATATTACTTTCACCTCTAGATAAAAGTTACCTTGGGTATGTTTGATGCAAGAAATTTTGCCGTAGACAGGAGGTCTTGGTGCTGGATATTCAAAGCAAAAGAGCAAGGACCAGACCATTGATTTGATGGTAGTGTGCGAGACAAGTGCTTGACTGCAAATGTACGAATGGGGTAGCATGCTCAAACCCTGGGGAAGGTGGGGTGTCTCACATTGTTCCAGCAAAGACCCTGTTGGCCAGTTAAAGAACAGAATTGCTATGTTCCATACAATACCTCTTTCCTAAATGATGGTGGCTCTGATGCAGTACTTTGAAGCTGTAAAGAGAGGTAAATACGGTGAACAGAAGGTAATCCTCACCCCATCCCTGACGACGGCATTGGGTTGAAGAAGTGCTCCTCGTAGATAGGAAGATAACTCACCAGGCAGATTTTTTTCACCTTCTGTTTTCTTCCCTGACAGTTTATATATGTGAATCAGTCCTTTGCTCCTTCTCCAGACCAAGAAGTCGGGACACTCTATGAGGTGACTTTTAAGTGGTATTCTTTCTTAATATTTGTTTTGTAGAAATTTTCTGTACCCTTGTTTGCCTTTTCAAATCTGCTATATAGCTGCCATGCCCAAAATAGTGACATCATGAATTTGGATAACATCATGGATAACATCACATGAATATATTAATAACAGGTGACACTGTTTCATGATGTATTTGTCCAGTAGTAATAGTCTGATTCATGACTGGACTTCTTGATTGGTAATCTAAAGCCTTGTTGCTTTCTCTTTCTCCACTCCCTTTTCTTTCCCCTGTAGTGTTTTGGAAGTGATGGCAAACTTGTACTGCATTACTGCAAATCTCAAGCGTGGGGATGAATGGTAAGCAGCCATTGATGCCTACGACTGCTGGCCTTCAGAAGGGAAAAGAGCTTTGATAATCTTCAGAAAGAATGCCCATGGACATGCTGAAGAGAATTGTAAACATTACTGCCTATGAATTTATTTTATTCTGTGCATTTATCTACAAAGTGATGCAGATGACTTGCATAAAGGAAGAGCTACATAGAATTACGTGGTTGAGTAGCCTGTCTTCCTTGTGTCATGTATGGTATGGAAATAATTTTGCATGTGCCATTTGTAGAACAGAACTCCTTGGTTGTCACATACGAAAGGACATTATTTCATGCCTTGTGAACTGCATAATTCTCCATTGCTCTGAATACTGTACTGAGGATATAGCTTCCTTTTATTAGGAGGGATATTTATTGCACATGTGCACAGGGATTTAGTTTACTTCTGATATAATAGTCATCACTATTCTGTTCACTTTAATCTCTTGCCTGTTGTGAAGTCTTTACTTTGAACGTGTAGTATCTCACTTATGCCTCACTTCAGGCAAGTATTTTATAGCGTTTTTCTCATAAGTAACACATATAAACAGTCACACACAAGGTAGAAGGTGTATTGTTTTACCATATACTCTCTCGCACCTTAAGCTGTGTATCTGATACAACTGCATTTCTTGAACTATTTTTTTTAATAAAATGTCTTTAATTTTTTCCTTTAGCAATAGCAGGACACATCCTTCTTACCTTTCTTCCTAATTGTTTAATATTTTCACCAACACTATAATATGCTTTAAAAAATGTCCCTAGCAGGTCTCACCCACCAGCAACAACAGAAAGAGACAATTTTGGCTGTTGACTTTTTCAGTTCCATAGAAATAGATGCTGGATGGCTAAAGCCTACTGTAAGTGTACTTTCACTTATGCTCCTGGTCCCTTACGTCACCTGCTGTATTGTCACTTTTCTATCACAAGAAATGGAACACCATTTTCGGACATTTTGAAAGCTGTCACAAAGTAATCACAGGAAGTGGTTCTCCTGACGAGGACTTACTACCACAATAATGCGAAGAAGGATACTGAGTCTCCATCCCACCCATGTGCTGACATCTACCTTGTGTGGGAAAGGAGACTTGCCAATCAGTTCTGTTCAGGAAATGGGCAAAGGCTTAGTCAGGTTCCTCTGCCAAATCATATCCCGTGTTATTAACGTGAAGGAATACTAAAGAATTATCCACAGCCTGCTAATCTATTAATATGTGACTGTAAATTTGGCTGTTTGCTAATGTATGCTACCCAAAAGTGTGGCTGCATCCTCTGCATGCATAATTTTTGTTCCATTTAGGATGTTTTAATAAACTTGGTATTTCTTTTTTCATGCTGAATGCTAAATCAAAGTTCTTTAATTTCAGCTACCCATGTTGCAACCAACTCTAATTTATGCAAATGTGCTGAGTATTTAAGTGTCTGTCTGTATTTAGATGATCAGAATTCTGAAGGTTTATGAATAGGTGTGTCGTAAATCTGTTTCCAGATTAATTATTTTAGTGAGAATTACTATATTTTTAGAAAACTGATATACACCAGGTTATAACTCCTTATTTATGAAGTGATGTCTTCCAGTAAATACAAAAATATTCTAAAACAGTTAAACGAGTGCCCCTTTGATTAAAATTCAAAACCAGAAAAATAAATATCTGTTGTTCTTTCAGAGCCAACTACTGAGTTGCTCTGAAGCAAGTGTAACCTTGAACAGCCACTAGAGGGTACTTGAAGATGAAAAGATTTTTGAACGTGATTTTGTATTCCCATTTTGCCTGCTAACCACGTGATTAGGTTGCTCTCAAGGTTGTGGCTCCTGCGTGTCAATGTGTTTGGCTAAGAAAGAAACCACAACCCTGGCTCTCTTTAATTCGTTTTAAACTGAGACTCTTCATCTTAGTTGTCGTAATTAATCAAACTTCTGGTGTGCTGCATGTGGCTATTTGCAAGAATCAGAAAAGGAAAGAATAGAAATGAGAGGTGGACGAGACGAAAGTCATCTTATACATCCACCTACCACTGCGGGATTATTTGTCTTGCTGCATTATCAGTTTTATCATTTTAAATGAAGCAAGGAATGGGATTTCTGTTGTTCCTGCGGGGGCTATTTTACAGTGGTAATAGACCTCATTGATAGGTGTCTGTTTCCTTGTATTCAACATATGTATTAATTTGCTCAGTTTTGTCCTATTTCAAGCTTAGAATCATAGAGTTAAAAGGGACATTGAGGATCATCTAGTCTGCCCCCCTGCCAAGATGCAGCACCTGCCTACCTCTTATTTATTAAAATTTTAGATGTATAAAATGTGCTTTTCCTCAGGACTTGGCAGGTCCATTCGACCACACTAAATCATTCCTGTTTGTCCTTGCATTTGCACTTTTTATAGACTTAGACAGTTGTTGTTTTCCTCCCCAACTTGTTAGCTAAAACATATGCTTAGTCCTTTCAGTCTCTTAACTGGTGAGTTCTAGGAAGATTTCCTTATTTGCTCTGGTTCCTCTCCATTGAATTCATTCTTATTCTGCCTTTCTTGCACTGAGACTGAGTGCTAGTCTTTTAATCTCCTTTCAGTACAGTGCTTCACACGTACCATGATTTTTGCTTCAAGGGTACAGACAGGGAGGCTTCCAGGTGGTCCTGTTTTCAGCTGCTTTTAACTATGATCAAGTGTCCAGCTCTCCACTGACCACAATAAACCACTCTGAAGACCACCAGTGATCCATATGCCACCATTCAGGAACCACTGTGATAGCAACTCCTCCCTAAAAGGGGAAATTTATTTCTGTGTCTGTCAGAAACTATGGATTATTGTATAAACTTCTTAAAAGTGAGTCCCATAGCTTATTAAGGTGAATGAATAAATGGCTTGCGGTAGAAGAATTGGAGTCAGAAGTGTGGAGTCTGGTGCAGAATGAAGCCCCACAGTAAATATATTTAAACTGAGTTAGTCAAAACTATAATGTGTAATATCTCAATTTGCAGATGAACCTAAAATGAAGGAAGTGGTTAAGAAACATGGACGGTAGCTGTATAGCAGGATAATTTTGAGACATCTAATCAAGAGGTGAAATATGAAGTGTAAAATAATATAATATCCCAGCTATGTATAGTTTAAATGGCACTGAGTTAATTAATGCAATACAACTGAAGAAATATATAGCTAAATTGGAGGGAGTACAGTCTAGGGCAACAAATGGTAAAGGAAATAAGAATAGTGATAGTTTCTTACGATGAAACGTGATGAGCGAGAGGTGACAAATTGAAATATTTTTTAACTAGATAGGATTAATTATAAAATTAAATCATGAAGGTGAAAGACTGGGACCATTGACATCACAGTAGGATGGGGTGGCAGACTTAATCTGTGGGGGAATTAAGGGAAGTTTTACACTTCATGGGCCCAGTCCTAAAGCTCTTAATCACGTAGAGCTTGATTATGCACTGTTACTTATATGAGTAATCTCTACCACTCAGAGTGTTCACTAGTTTGGGTCAATTAAACTTTAGAATCCATTTGAGTTGTACGATTAATGCAAAAAGATAAACTGTAATAGAAGTAAGAGAAAATATGCATAGTTTCATTTTTATTTACATTTAATAAACTAACTAGAACTGTATCTGTGGTGATACAAGTTAATTTAATACATAGAAGAAAAATCAAATAGTCATGTGACTGCCAGAGCAATTTATGGCCATCATGGCATTACTGTGCTGTTTGTATCTGGACCAAGAAGTACTAAGTTGTATGAGAAAATGACTTCTCATATTTTGGCTAAAAATACCAAAAAACTGACACAATAATTTGAAAATTGATATGAATTTAATATTTAATGTGTTAAGCTACACATTTTTAAATCTACAGAACTAGATAACCTGAATTCAAGAGTTAAAAAAATTGGCTGAAGAACTGTCTGAGTAATTAATGTTAATTCTTGACAAATCTTTGAACAGTGGGGAAGTTCTAGAGCAGGGGTGGGCAAACTACGGCCCACGGGCCCCACCCGGCCCGCGAGGCCCTCCCATCCGGCCTGTGACCAGGGAGGCTGCCCCGGCCCCCTCTCCCGGAGCCACGCAGCGGGGATACCACTGCAAGGCTGCATGCTCCGCCCCCTCTCCCGGAGCCGTGCCGCGCGGGCAGCTCTGGGGGCCGAAGCTGCATGCTTCCCCCCGCCCCCAGAGCCGCACCGCAGTGGCAGCGCTCCCGGGGCCGGGGCTGCACACTTGCCGCTCCCCCGGAGCCCTGCTGCCTGGGCAGCGCTCCAGGAGGCCGGGGCTATGTACTGGCCCCTCCCCTGGAGTCGCGCCGAGCGGGGAGCGCTCTGGGGGTCGGGGCTGCAAGCTCGCCTCTCCTCCGAAGCCACGCAATGCGGGCAGCGCTCCAGGGGGCCGAGGCTGTGCGCTCGGCTCTCCCCTGGAGCCATGCCGCGCGGGGAACGCTCTGGGGGCTGGGGATGTGCACTCCGCCCCTCCCCCGGAGCCACCCTGCACGGGCAGAGCTCTGGGAGCTGGGGCTGCATGCTTCCCCTCCCCCCCACGCACATATGGTAAGAGGGAGGATGGGGGGGTTCGAGACTGGGGGGGGCTTTGGAGGAGTCAGTCAGGGAGAAGGGTGGGTTGGATGAGGGTGGTGTTCTGGGGTGGTGGTTCAGGGGTGGGAAGGTGGATAGGGGTTGGGGCAGTCAGGGGTAAGGGAGCAGGGAAATTGGGTACAGGGTGGGATCCTAGGGGTGGTTAGGGGTCTGTGGGAGGGGCAGTCATGAGACAAGGTGTGTGAGGGGGTTGGATGGGTCAGGAATTCTCAGAGGGCAGGAAGTGGGAGGGGGCTGGATTGCAGGTGTGGTCTTGCCTATCCGGCCCTCGATATAATTTCACAAACCCGATGTGGCCCTCGGGCCAAAAAGTTTGCCCACCCTGTTCTAGAGACTGGAAGAAAGCTAATGTCATGCCAATATTTAAAAAAAGGCAACATGGTAACTATGGGCCAGTTATCTTGATTTAAGAATCTGAAGTGCCTTCCAAAATCTGATAAGGATGAAGTGTGGAGCATGTTTTCGGAAGTCTTAAAAGAACACACTGATGCAGAAACTACAGAACCTGAATCACCCTCCAAAAAAATCAATCTTCTGCTGGTGGTATGTGAATCAGATGATGAAAATGAACATACATCTATCCACACTGTTTTGGATTGTTATCAAGCAGAACCTCACCATGGAGGCATGTCCTCTGGAATGATGGTTAAAGCATTAAGGGACATAGGAATCTTTAGCGCATCTGCATGTAAGTTTCTTGCTACACTGGCTACAATAGTGCCATGCAAATGCCTGTTCTTACTTTCAAATGACATTGTAATTAAGAAGCATGCAATATTATCTCCCATAAATATAAACAAACTTGTTTGAGCAATTGGCTGAACAAGAGGGAGGACTGAGTGGACTTGTAGGCTCTAAAGTTTTTAGTTTTATTTTTGAATGCAGGTTTCTTTTGTACATATTCTACATTTGTAAGTTCAATGTTCATGATAAACAGATTGCATTACAGCACTTGTATTAGGTGAATTGAAAAATACTATTTCTTCTTTTTTTTTTTTACTTTGTATTCTGGGTTGTAATTGAAATCAATATATTTGAAAATGTAGAAAACATCCCAAAATATTTAAATAAATGGTATTCTATGGTTGTTTAAAGGCACGATTAATTGCACGTTTAATCATGATTAATTTTTTTAATTGCGTGATAGTCCTACTTTGAAGGACTTGGAAGCTCTCCTTTGGCTATTGGTTTGGTGGTTCCTCCTAAGTCTGTGTTGTCTGTTGCTCCTTCTCTCCTGCACTTTTCAAGTGTGTCTATGACAACCTGCCCCAGTTATTTTAGAGTTCTCCTCTTCCTTTGTAAACAGCTAGGTCTGAGGGAAGAGATTACCCTTGATGGCTTGCAGGTAGCCCCCTGTTGTAGAAGAGGTCTTCGTGCTGTATCCCCTTTCCCTTGCAGCATAGGCAGGTGGTAAAAGGAGGACCTGGTGCTTGATGAAGCCAGGGGTATGCACAAAGGTAAGTGTAGAACTGGAAAAGGAGAAGGATGATGTGTTTAGGGGACCATCTTAGGAGTCAGAAAACCTGGCTTCTAGTCCTGTTCTGCCATAGAATTTGTATGTGGCCTCAGGCATCGGTGCTCAGTGCCTCAGTTTCCCTCTTTGTGAGATGGGGATATTGTCCTACCTCACTAGGTTGTGGGACATTCAAAAGTGCGTAAGTGACTTAGGAACAAGAATTCGTTAGGCATGTGCTCCTAGGTCATATGTATGCTTTTGAAACTGTCTCCCTACATGTATTCAGGTTTGTAAAGTGCTTTGAGCTGCTGGGAGGGAAGGAAGTATTGAAGGGCAGTGTATTTCTTATGTTATAAACTAAGTGTTGCTGCAGAAGAAGGATCAAGGAATTCAGATGCTCAGAGACAATTGCAAAGGAGCTAAGATCTGCAGAACTGATGCTTTTTCACCTCCAGCTGGCTAGAAAACTTTATCCCTTATTCTTGGAGGAGGATGGCGACACAGTGATCCTTGCTCTGCAGAGCTGATGCAGCCAAGGCAGGGCTAAGTAACTGCTGTCATCTTGGGAAGAGGAGTCCCCTCTTAAGGGGCAGGGGGAGAGACTGAACCAGGTTGGTGAATATGCTGTGGGAAGGAAGGAGGTCATTCTGAAGCTGTGTTGTGTGAGAAGGAGGGATACTTCGGTATTGCATGAGGTGAAGAAATGCAAACCTCTGAGATAGTATGGGGATGGATACTTTACTCCTACACTAAGCAGACAGATTAGATGGATTAGCGTGGGGACCATTCATGATTTATTTTTTAATATTCCTGCTTTTTCCCTTGAGAGTGCAGGGCCGGGGCTTTCTAGCTGCTACAGTCTGGCACTTAGAGATTCAAATGCAGTTTTAAAAATGGCTGGGAGTGGGGCAGAACATTGGAATGAAGAAGTGCAACCTTCCCATACGCTAGGAGGGGAGACTCTAAGAAGCCACACCTGAACTTTTTGTCAGGACAGGGGGAGGAGGTTCTTTCTGTTAGCACAGCCAAGGATCCCATAGCTCACTAACCAGTTTTGTGAACTTCCCTCCCACCCTCCTTGGGTAGTTGGTACATTCCCACTGTAACTTCAGGAGCATAAATAGGGACAGCGGCAAGCTGCGGGAGAATTTGTTGTTTGCTAGGTAGGGGAATGTGAATCTGTTTTCTTGTCTAAGCACAAGAAGTTTTTGCTGCTTGCAGCCGGCTGAGGGGAAGGTGTATCATGGAGCAGCCGGTGCAAACAGAAGTGTGGAAAGCGCAGACTTTACAAGAACTGATCCAGATCCTGCATCACTTATTTTCTAGTGATAAAGTCAGTGTAGAAGAAGTGCAAGCCTTAATGGAATCGTATGAGAGCAACCCTGTGGAGTGGATGAAATATGCCCTATTTGACCAATACAGGTAAAGTCAGCTCTTCTTATCTCAGTGCAAAGGGTGGTAACTTAAAAAGGAGCCTGTCTAAATAGTAAATGAACAGCGCAACAAGCAAGACAGATAAACACACCTGGTGAGAAAGAAGGGACGTCGTTTGTGCTATTTGTGTGGGTGGTTGGGTGTTAAAGTGAAATGTACAGAGATCAGAGGAGTGGAATGTAAAGTCTAAGTATGGCCAGTATCCCCAAAGCCTGGATTAAACTGAAGTAGTTCATGTGTGCATGCGTTACACGGAGCTATGGAAGCATTTTCTCCAAATATCTTTTAGAAGCGGGTTGAGGAATTAGAGGAGGACTTTGCAATCATCAATAGGGGGAATCTAGATAATATAACATCTGGATGAAGGAGGCAACTGACAGCGCGGTGCAAGCTTAATTGCACAGTAATAGATTGGAAAATAAAGAACACGGCTGGAATGCACAACAATGATGAAGAGTCACGGTCAGGGCTGGATAACAGGACTGTATCCTCGCTACTGCTTATCCTGTTGGGATCGTTTTCGTTAGGTACAATTGTGGGTAAGAATTTGTCCCAGATGCATGTGGCTTTTATTCTTTAGTTTGTCTGCTAAAGCTGGTACGCTCCGTGCTTTTCCCAGACCACTCCCTTCGTGCTCCAGATGCGTGGTTTTCATGGGAATAGCAAAGATGTTTTAGGAGGTGACGGGTGGGAGGAGGCGCCTCCCCAAGTGTGGAACCGTTTGCAAATTCCGCATGAAGCTAGTCTCCTGGAAACAGCTCAGAAACGAAGAACCCAGAGCAACTATCTTGGCACGTTTCCCGGACCGATCAGCAGGAGGAGACTGATTCAGCTTAGCTCGGTGCTTTCGCTCCCCATCCTCACTCTACACAAAGCCGCTATTCATGGTCGGTGCGCGCCGCGCGGCGGGGAGGGGGGCCCCGGCTAATCTCTCTTGGTCGCTAACGGTGTCCTCAGCGCCAGTTATTTACTGTTGGCTGCTGCGGTGAACCAGCAGGGAAAGGTGAATGTCGCTTTCCAAGCGCTTCCGAACCCGCTCAGTCCCCAACCAAAGTCACAGGGGTGGGGCAGGGGCCAGGAAGCCCTTGGTTGTGCAGCGAGGTGTTGGAAATAAATTCTGCTCAGCCCCAAGGATCTGCTTCGGCTTTTATGTTGCAAAAATTCTTCTTCCCCCTCCGCCCCCCAGCACGCACCCAATAGTTCACTGCAGTGAAAACCCCGCTCTCGCCGCGACTCTGCTCTCTCCAGCTGCGTTTCCCGTGCACTCCCCCCTTGTATGGGTTGGGGGTGCCAGTCTCCTCTTCGGCTGATCCGATTCCCGCCTCGTGTTGCCCCGCTGCTCCACTGCCTTTGCGCGCCCCCTTCACACGCTGCGCGGGAACTCCCCCGGGCACGCTGCGCGCTCTCTCGCAGGCAACCCTCCGCCTTTCCCTCTGCTCTGAGGCCCGGTGCTCCGCGGCCTGCTAATCCCCCAGCTCCTCTCCCCTCCCCACTCACTGCTTCGCGGCTTTCCGAGCTGCCCGGCAAAGGGCTCTTCAGAGGTAGGGCCAGGGCCGTGGCTCCCGCAGCCAATCAGAGCGGCCCCCCAGCTACTCCCCGAGACGCTGGCCCAATCAGAGC